>JAQIWT010000265.1:0-25412 GCA_034696485.1 Isohypsibius dastychi | reverse complement strand
ACAGTTTTCCTGTGCGAAATAGTGGATTCCTCTTCGAAAGTTGATGCAATTAGCCAGCTGATCATTCTTTCGGCCATCTTTTATCCATCTTTTATCCATCTCTATATCCGGACTACTCGTTTTCTTGTCCTGCTTGGATTCGGATTCGGATACCTTGGATGCTTGGATGCAGTCTTTCCTTGCAGTCTTTTTGCCCATGGAATTTCCTTAATACATACTGGTAATATGGTCTGTATTTTGTTCTTGAAATTGTTACGATACCAGATTTGGGTAGGTCTAGAAGAGCTACGTGTATTTTCGGGTTTTATGAATTGCCATTCGGAGTCGCATTAGGCAGCTGTCCCACAAATAGTGTTCTTTTCTTTGTTTTCAGGTAGATTCAAATCTAATTTGTTTTTCTATCTTCATCTCACCTAATGTGTTGTTTGTTCCTTCAGAGAAAACTGAACTTCTTAGTTCTCGATCTTTATTTTGTGTCTTTTCAGACTTCCGGTGTTCCGGCTGCTACCTCTGAACCGGTCAAGAAAATCTCGTTCAGTATCTCAGCTTCGGACTCCTCAGTAGCACCGGAAATAAAGACTGACAAGCCCAAATCTTCTTCAGATATCTTCAACCTCTAAATAATCTCCAAAGTTTCTCCAACTCGTCTCGCTGAACCTTATTCGACCGGTAGTACTCCCGAAAATCAGCAGTCTCCAAGGTCCGAACCGAAGTGCCGCCACAGCTTCAGGTTAAGCTGAATATTTCAAAAGTAGGGAGAAATTTTGGAGCGTGATTTTCTGTGTTATCGGTCAAGCTTAGGTTATAAATTAAGTATGTAATGAGGTTTTTCTCAAAATTGTGATATTTAAATAATCCTTCGTTCTTCCGTTAATGGATTAGAGACTGCAGGTGGGCTAGAACATCGATTAATCATTTCCGATTTTCTGCTCGAGATTCTTTGCAACAAATTTGCATGCTCCTCCCTTCTGACGTTACGTATATTGATTTTTTTTATTTTGTTTAGAATGGATGATGACGTTGAGATCGTGGAAGTGCGTATTGTCGCCGGTCATCGCCACGCGGAAGCACCAGCAGGTAATTGAATTATTCATGATAGGTTTCTCTGTTTTTCGCGCAAAAATGAGTTTTTTATTTCTGATTCACCACTTTTTCAGGACCAGCTCGCGTTGGACCCGTGAACGACCAAGTCACGGCAGCGATCGATCTAAACACAGTTTGTGCTTTGGTAAGATCATTCAGCAAACGTCGTCCCTATTTCAACTGCGATTCATCTACTTTTTCGACAAAAATGAATTATCGCATGGGGATCTGAAAAGATAGTAGTGAAACATGAAAGTAGGGCGACCTTTGGAATGGGCGCCATGCTTTCCTATGGCCGCCCAGAGGCTCATACAGATGACCAGTTCCGGCCCATACTCACGGGTCAATCAATTGTCAACAAAATCCCCTCGCCCCCTCACTGAATACGCCGTTGGTATACGTGTCGCTAGGCATAACATAGGATTGAACTTTCGAACTGATACATTCGAACTGATACATTCAAGGTCAAGAAAATAAAGCATACGAATATCATCGTTATCGAATTATCATCGTTATAATTTATCAATTATTGATTGATTTGTAAGTACGTTTGAGTCATTTGTCCTTATCCATCAAAAGAGTGCGACAATACCAAGTGGAAGGCTTGATACAGCTGATCGGGAATTTATGATTTATACTCGTCGCACGAAAGGGCAAGATTAATTTATCTGGATTGTAGATCTTCATCAGTGTTCTTTCTGGAGCTTAGCTGGAGAGCGATTTTCACATCATATCGGCAAATCTTCATCAGAAAGTAAGCAACTGTGAGGTGTTAAACAATACTCCTAGCAGCCGGGAATGGAATGACGAGAACAGAATTAGCAGCCGCAAATCCATCCACAAAAATGTACAAAAAAAATTTGACGAATCGCTTCTAGTCTTGCTTAAGCTAGTTTGAAATAACAACTAGTGCCTCCCATCATCAATTGAGCAACAAACCCAAAACCACACCATTTCTCCCATCGACCCGGCATTCCCGTTCTTATTTACGCAAAACGCGAGGAATTCTTAATAAAACATACCAAGTACATGACGATTACAAGACTGAAACTGTGGAATTCTTCCGCTGGAATTCTAAATTAAAAACCGCCATCTACTCATTTTGGTAACGATGATATCAATCATGCTCATATCAACCGGACAATTCATTTTATAAAAGCAAAAAACACAGTCCGTTCTCAAAAACGTTCAGGGAAATAATGTCCTTAATGAATAATATTAGCCAGGAAAAAAATCACGTTGCGCAGCTGATAAGCGATATTGACTGATGCATAAGCGCAAAACGCGTTTATTTGTACAAGTCGTTTGGAGAGAGGCCGAAATATATTCGCAAGAATTTAATATCCAAACCGCCGCGCGTTCGTTATTTTCCAATTACAAAAGTCGGTCCGAATCAAATTAATCTGATGACGGGCAAAACCGGTTGTGACAAGCAGAACAGTGTTAAAAATACAGTAAGGACCTGGTAAATAATTCGTTAGGATGATATAGTGCAATTAGCGTTTATTTTGATTTTTCAAAATTTCGCATTCGAGCCGCAATGACCGATAACCAGTTTCTACAACAAGATCACGACAAGCTCCAAACAGCAAACAATATTCATCAATTTATGAAACTGTTTTGGTTAAACGGAAATGCCGTTTTGTTCCGTATGAATAAACCGAAACACACGACTCAGCTTCCTCTCTTCAAATTTACGTTTGTGAGGCTGAATTCTGAAGGGGTTTCAAAAATAAACATCACCGGTGAGCTTGTTTGTGGGTGCATATTCTGCAAACTCACTGATTGTTTGGGCAATAGTTGTAACTTGAGTCTGCAAATTACCGGGCTGGTGGATCGTGATGATCGTGTTTCAAAGCTAGTCAATCGAGAAAGTTTTCTCAGGCAGAGATAAAACGTTGCGTGATGTGATGTATACCTACAAACTTGAGCTCTCGGCAAACTAGATTCTGCTCAGCGCTACTGTTCAGCGAACCCGACCCATAGCAAAAAATTAAAGAAGTTTCAATAATCGATTGATCAGACAGCTTATTCTCGCAGGAAACAAGACAACTTAGCATGTATGTCCAGTGGTCATCATCTGATACTCTGATTGATTAAGAGGATAGTGGGATGTCACACCCCCATGATTCCTCGGTATTTTTTCCACGTTACACTTTAAGGAGACGGGTCATGCCCGATTTTCCGTTTAAAGGGGTGGGTATACTAGCGGTATCATATACCATTAGCACGATTACCTAATGTATCAGATGTTTAAAAATGAACAATGTTTTCTGAAGTTTAAGTACCTAAATTATTTTTTTCTGATAATAGTGAACCCTGAATTCCTCAAACTCGTTCAGGATATCCAGTCTCCTTTGTCCTCTCATCTTGACTCGCCTGCCCGCTTGGAGGAAATCAACATGAGATTATCGGTTCTCATCCAAGTAAGAATACTTTTTTATACTTATATTCACTCACAGTTTACCAGTTCACTATTATTAATATTTTACATTCGTTAAATCCACTACTTAATATTTGCAGAGACTTTCTGATGGCAATGATCAGTTTGGCACACCAGATCGAAAGCCGCTCAACACTCTGATTTTCAAAATTCCGAAATTCAACTCACCGGAGAGAACTCGAGAACTTATCAAGAGATACATTCAAGATTGGAAAAGTAGACAGAAAAACAAATTAATTAAAATAAGTTTGTTTCAATATTTCAGAAACTGGATTGTTATTTTCAGAGAACGTTTCACTTTCTCAAAATTTTCGTCCAACTCCATAGTCCAAAAATCAACCGAACATTTCCGGAAAATGGAAAAATTTCGACAGCTTAAATCAAAACAACTACGATGTCTCAAACATTAACAATCTCTAGAGTCCGGCAAGTTTCCACACAATCTTGACCGCGTTTTTGCTGACTGCTGGCCCAAAGAATTTCGTCAGCCACTCGACAAGGGTAAAATGATTGTTATCACACAATATTCAGAATTTGATTCAGAATTTTTTTATTTTTAGAAACAACGGGATTCAAGGTCGAACAGCAACGTTGCATCACAAAAACTACGTTTGCTGTCCAAAAGTTCCTGAATGAAGATGATGCAAAAGAAGAACTGGAAATTTGGCACGCTATTTTCGAGTATGAAGAGTTGAATATCCGTAACAGAAATAATTTTGCTGATTTCTATGCGTTCATTGTGAAATGTTTCACTTTTCAAATTATGAACGACAACATCCAGAAAGCAGAATGCCATATTCGTATTGAGTCTTTTGATAATTTTTAATTGCATTATTCATCCTGAATAAATTCTAGCTGTTGGTGATAAAGATTAAACTGAAGTATCAACGGTGTTGGTGTTACTGCAAATGATTCAGCAAACAACTATCCGTTCTTGCAGCTGAATAATCTCAACAAAAGTGGTTACTCTCTCATCAACTCTGCCTTATGCACAGGGATCGAAAGAGTAGGCGGCGAGTGGGTCACACAGACAAGACGCGATCCCGGATTAATCGCAATAAGGTTCTGCTTAGTGCTCTCTCTCTCTCAGATTGGTGCAACCATTGTCTATCTTGAAGCGTTATTTGGAATGCAGATGGATGCCTAAAATTATTCACTTCAATGATTTTTCCTGTGCAATTGCTTTATCAAAACCTGATCATTTTCATCCTAAGGTTGATCCGGAAATGGAATTCGCAAACTTCAAGGACGACATTGCCACAAAACTTCTCGGGCCGACATGTCTTTTCACAGAATCGGAGCTAAATGGATCAAGTCATGAAGAGCTACTTCTCAAAAAATGTCGCAGATACGGGAAGGAAGGGATGGCCAAGGTATGTTATGATTTGCTTATGCCATCTGATCCAACAAATTAATTGAGCATTCAACATTTAGATGCGATGTAAGGAGTACCCAATGGAGACAGTCTTCGATAGAATCACCAAACCAATTGTGATGGGTCCGATGAAAGACACTCTTTACGAAAGTTCCAATATCCGGATTTCTAGTTTCACAAACCATGCCCAGCATCCTTTGATCTACAATCATGATTACTACTATGATCCATCCGGAAGAGGTCAAACCGTGGGAAAACTCATAGAAGGAGCGATGAAACAGTAACAAATCAAGCCGAGATGTGTAAATCTTTTTCGAAAATGATTAATTGTTTCCCGAACGCAACCTTATTTTCTGCTGTACGATGTTTTCGTTAATTCACGATAATTCTATTTTTTCGTACTCTGCAAATTGCATCATGCATTGTGACAAAAGTTCCTTAAAGTATCAGGATGAATGGTGACATATACCTGACTGTGATCCTCTGTAATTCTTGAAGATATTCCCTTCCGTGTAGTCAGAAATCGGAGGATGAGCGAAAACTGAACTCCAGTCCAAAAGAATTATATCTTGGTGCTCAGAAGTTTGCCTTGTCGTCTGTGAAACGTGCGTATCCCGAAAAGAAATACAAATTGTCCAAGGAAGAAGACACGTCGGACAATGTCAAGAAGCGGAAATTCATCTTCGACACCCACATGGAGGGGTATGCAAGTGGACGACAATTCAGTCATATTCCTGCTGTATTTGACATATATGGGGCCAACGCAGCCTACCATGAGATATTCATGAACGTGTGCAGTGGTGACGGAATCAGCTTTGGATGGTTTTATATTTCGCTACCAGGGACCGGTACAGTGATGCACGCGGAAATTGGCAAACTTGGTAAGTGCTCAGTGATGATATTTTTGCTTGATACATTCGAACAAAATGTAATTTTTTCTAGCCTCAATCAATGTCAATCTTGGACCTGGCCGGAAGTTGTATTACTACATTGCGAGAGAAGATATTCCGGCTTACAGGAAATATTGCGAGAGTAAGTCCAGGAAACCTTCTGTTTTTTTTTGCCAGCGAGAAATAACACGGTTATTTTAGGTGTGAATCTAAACGGATGCAAACACATTGATCAGGGGAAACTTTTCTGTGCTTCATTGGAGGAACTCGCTCGTCACGGTGTGAGGGTCAGCTGGCTTGTTCAACATGCCGGGGAAATTGTGGTGATAGACTGCGATATCCCACACGAGGTTTGTAACCTAAACACTACTTGAAACAATTTACATCTTTTGTGACTCTTTTCTGTTAGGTGGTGAATCTGGAACTTGCGGTTTCGATTGCTGTCAATTTTGTCAACAAGCAATGGATTCGTGTTTCAAAAATGGCTATTCTTGAACGTCAACATGTGAGAATACTGGTCGAGATGTGTCTCAATGATTAAGACTGTGTTCTACTTTTAGTGCCTTAAAAACAAGGGGGAAACCGTCGCCGGCCTGGAAAAACTCAGACAACGAATTGCATTGCGCAACAATCGGAAAATGCCCAAGTACCTGAAAAACCAGCTCAAGATTCTGGAAGACGAAGAAAAGTATCACCAGGAGCAGCTGGCTGGTTATCAAGAAACCACAAGAGCGCTGATTAACTTGTCGGAATTCCTCACCCTTTCCTACGAGGAATGTGTGCAAGACCAGCAGAAATGGGCAGAATCGTCAGAATTCGGTTGGCATTTGGTTGATAAAGAGTGGGGAGAGAAACACGGAGTTAACACGTTTGCCAAGGTGAATTTCTAAACATCAATATTTGGCTTCCTTAAACCGGAATTTAATTATAGAAAATGGGTGCGCCACCTTCACCGGAGAACTGGGAAAATGATCAGCAACTATGAATGGAAAAAGCTGTTATCGACGATCCAATCGAAAACAATGAGCTGAGCCAAGAATTTTAAGAAATGAATACAGCCATGCTTACAAACCCAGATTTTGAGGATGAGGATTTGGATTTGGAGGAAGTTCATCAAATGGCTAACCAAGTCAGAAGTGATGGTAAGGAAAACATTATCTCTCATCCGCTTTTAAACTAACAATACATAACTCCAAACAGATCCCAATCATTCGACATCGCTGAATGAAAATCTGGATCCAGTTTTCGTCGAAGATGGAAGTGCACCTGATCATCAGAAATCATCAGGCAATGAGCATCAGATTACCGAATTACCCAATGCGGATGACGTAACTGAAGAAGAAATGTCCAACGGCCTTCCCCCAAACGTAAGCCTCGGAAAAATATCCCATGTGTATGTTCAAAAATTCTTGATACTTTAGGATGAGTTTCCTGAGAGTCAGCCAAATTACGATCTGGTCGTTGACGAAGGGAGCGTCTGTTCATCTCCTAAATTGATAATCGATGACCAGACCTTTTATCAAGAAACTACCGAAGGAAATCTGATCGAGGAGACGAGTCGCACAAGTGATTATTGCGGAATCGGTGGTAAGTATTTACATTACGATCACGAACTGATACTTTAGAAATTTACTTTCAGTAGACCAAGAAAAGATGCTGCATTTTGGGGGAAGTAACTCGGAAGGGACTTTGGGAGACAACGAAGGTAACCTGCGCTTTTTCATTCCTTGATACATCAGATGTCAACGCGAGAAATGTTCCAGCAATGATCGCAAATGTTGTTTATCCTGCGTTTACCTTTCTGGAAGCGGATGATGAAGCAGTCGATGAAGGAGGTGTCAACCAATTTGACGGCGAGGAGGATTCTACTACAACCGGAAAGGCTAACGATGACGATAACATGGATTCACAATCCGAGAAGTCCATCATCATTCCAACCCCATGTCTTAAACCGGGTTGGGAGAAGTTCTTTGCCCATGCCGACTCAAGTTTAACGTAAGCAGATTTTTTCATCAGTCCGATCAGAACCGTCTTCTTATCTGAATCTGCTATTCCAGTTCGGTGGAAATTGGGGGTTCAGATCCATCACCAAATGTCCACCCCATCCGCTGCTTCAAAGCCCCTCCACATGACCCTCAGAATCCATGTTTGGGGTGTCTTGATTTGGGCATGCCTGAAAAGAACGACCTCGGCCGTCTTAATTGCCGAGTGTGGCGATGCACGTCGTCATTTCCATCTTACAGTTTTCTCACAAGACACAGACGATCCTACCATGGATGTCATGCCGGCTCGTTCTTCAACCGCATCGGACAAGGCCGGACCCGAGAAGGTGCGTCGAAGAGATCGAAGCGAGTGAAGGGAAAAACTTCACGTAAAGTATCACGTGTTATAGTCAAGAAGAAGGTAGCTGGGTCCGCTCAACGATACCCTCTTCGTTCTCGTGTTTGATTTGAAATTCCCACTGTCTCATTTCCTTTAGTTCCTTATTCAAAATATCATTTTTATAGAATTGTGTTTGCCTGGCTCTGTCATTTGCTCGTTTCGGTTGTTGTAATCTCGAATCAGGATGATGTATCGCATCCCATTTGTTTATTTGCTTGGAAAATACTGGTATAAATATCAATTAATGAGAAGATTGGCTTCAAACAGCTACTTATAACAGCACAAGAGACTCAAACAAGATGCAGTTCAGAGAACGCAGTGATCTTTTACGATAGAAATGACTGCTTGATTCCGGACTACCAATCGATGGAAGTATTGGTCGAGAGAATAAAAATGGGTTCTTGGCTTGTCTGATACATTATGGATGCAGTTAGCGTACATTCCACATAGACATTTCTCAAACATTTCCGAAATGACTCGTCGTTTTACCATACATGGGTTGGATGCTCCGTGGCAAGAAAAGCTGAATCGCGGGATTCTCGTTCTGATACAATCCAAGGGCAATCACACCACCGCCACCCATATGCGCACGTTCCGAAAATTTCAAGTGCGAAGTAAACACATCGTAGTGTCTCGTGAAGATTCTCTAGTACTAACCTGGAAAAAGCACCGGGTGATGTATTTGGATACCTCTGGATAAATCGGGCCTCTTGTAGAGCTTGGAGGTAGTTTTTCCGGCTTTCACCTCTTTCGAAAAAAATCAGCGGAATTTTTGTTCTGATCATCATGTGGTAGCTTGTGAAAAGCTTTGCAACGCGTCCATTCCCGTTTGAGAATGGGTGTATCAGGAGAAATGATGTGACAAAAGATGAAACGATGATAATCATTTCGTCGGTTGTGTGAAAACTTTTTAGTCGTGCAGCAAAGTCGGAGCATAGCTCTGTCAGTTCTCTCTCAATCTCTTCACTACGGACATATTTCACGGATTGACAAAGTTTGGAAGGATCTGACGCTGTTACCTCTATGGACCTGAACTGTCCAGCGCTGGATGTCAATCCGTACATTAATGAGCTATGAATATCTTTTATGAATGCGCAACAGGGCTCCTTCACTTCGAACGTTTTGACAATCATTGAAGGGAAAACCGTACGTATCGTTCGTTCAAGGTTCAGTACCTTCATTACGATAGGGATGGATAAAATTGGTGGAGTATTGCGGGAACGCCTACCGAGATGAATGACCCGACTAAGCATCTGCTGAGTGAACCCTGGCGGGAGACATCTCTCGCCATGCAAGCAGTGGAACACATAGAGATCTCTTAGATAGTCTTCACACCCAGTTATCATTTCCGCTTTCCTCCTAGAAAGAGGTAGTGGGAAGAAAACGAAGCGCTCAATCTCCTTTGAGAGTTTTATGGTGGTAGCTACAAGGTCTTTGACGAGTGGTTGATCTGTCTCGGGATAGTGCCACCAAACCTCTTCTGGAATTCGAAAACTTGAGAAGAGTTTCATGCTCGATCATTGGAATGTTTGATAACTCCAAGAGAACGATCTTTTATATCGATTCAAACACAATCTGTCTAAAGTATCAGTCAACGACCGTAACGCAAAGCCAACTGTGATTTTCACTTTATGCATCAAACATACACATGCGACATTTAAAAAGGTAAACGTCATATTTTGAATTGAAAACAATGTTAAATCCAGACAGTTCTGACGAATAGACACCCGAACAGTGAAAAGTATATTGGTCATGAACTATGCAGTACAAAACACGATTATGAGTTTGTCTTAGGCCAATAACTGATTGATGATACATTACAAAAAATAACAGGTCAAGAACAGAAGTGAAAATCGGAGAAGTGGAGTCGGTCCGCTTGCGTCGTACAGCATCAAGTAGAAGATTTCGCGTAAATCGCCCTGACATCAGAAGCTCAATGAAATAACCGTACTCTTCTCCGGTCCGGAATATAGTTCCAACGGCCATTTCATTGAACGTTTGGGCAACAAATTATGAGTTGGGCTAGAGCGCAAGTGCCAAATAATCGCATATGTTCTTCTGCAATATTGTCCTGGCCGTCCAACTTGTAGATGGACCCCCCGCAATGAAAGCAGGTCACAATATCCGAATGACCTGTGTAAAAGAAGCCACAGTCAGCCAGCTGAGCTGGATGCTGACTCATTTGAAGAGGCCATGTTTTGAAGCTTTCGTAGCGAGTTACCGGATGAAAGAACTCCGGATGATAAGGGTTCATAGAGCTCCAGGTTTCAATCAGTGGGGGGACATACAGTTTCCATTTCCTACGACGTCGCCGACAAGTTGGAAATCTAGAAATATGACGACTGAGGACGTGATCGTCGATTTTGATCGCCTCTTCGACTCCGCCGCAATACATGCACGCAAGACGCTTCAACTGCGCATCAAGACTGAAGAACCCCAAACGGGGCAGAATATCGACACGATCAACATTTGCCGTACCATCTTTCCAACCGGAGAATGATCGCTCACGCCTACAGTGAAGCGCGTATGAAAGGTAAGTTAGGTTGGTCATTTCAACTGATTCATCAAAATGGTGTAAAATCATCTGGTTTTATACAAGATCCGAACTATTGACCCGCATCGGCATCTGATCAGTTCAAGTTCAGTGATACGTATGGGATCGTTCTTGTTATTTTATCGCAACCACAAATTTGTTCAACACTTCACATTTCCAAATATAAGGCACTAAAGTATCAGTAGTGCACTATAAAATTTCTCACAAGAGAAAATCACAGAATTGACTCAATCAGTTTTCAATCTACATCTAAACCAAATGGCTGATCAGCTAACCGTTTTGACCACAACATCTGCGGAAGGAACCAAATACGAGTCCCTGACTCTGTATTCCCCATACGTCGTGGTGGTGAGTTTGACCCTCCTAATGTATCAGAAGCTTTTCTGACTCTTTGTATTACAGATCAATAAAGCATCAGTAGCAGTATCGATCAATCGATACTATCCAAAGGAAGCTCCCAGAGTGGATATTCGTTTAATTACAGACAAGGGAGACAAAAACCAGATTGTCTTCACAAAATGCGGGTTGTACGTTACTGTGGACGAAGTCCCGAATTTAATCAAAGCTCTCAAAATGGTCGGAGAAAAAGCGACAAAAATCTTGACTCCCGATGCCACCTCGAAACGCCAAAAAATCGGTACGAATCTGGTTTTAAAACTTCAAAGAAAAAAACTCCCGCTCCTCTATCATCGGATGATCCTTCGGACGATGTCGATGATTTTTAACAATATAATTTTGTTCGTGACCAGATTGGAGTTTGTTGTTTTAGTTTGCTCTTATGTTTTGACTTTGATGCCTTAGTGGCTTTTTTCTTTTCTTCTGTGGAGGTTTCACTTTCAGTGTTGATTTTATTTGATATTCTGGAACAAGTAAAAAATTCTCCATCGTCATTGACTGGATCTGATAGATAACTCCTAAACCATCCGGCCTTTCATTCAGTATTTTCCCTCTTAGTCGAAGTCTGTCGTTCGTTGAACCTTTCAAATCGATGAGCAAATAGCCATAAGGCTCACGAGTTGCTTCTTTATAGGCTTCAAGAAATAGTTTTGACTGACGTGGATACATCTGACGCCCAAGCATTCCGACCTGTAACATATCGCGCGGCTGCTTGAATGTTATCAAGTAGTGCGGGTTCAGAGAAATTGTTCTCATGTTGGGATTTTGATAATACATGTTCTGTAACACCAGAATACAGCTCCTACGCAAATGATGCGATGTACGGACAAAAAGCGACAACACATTGGCATCAATGTTTTGCATGTTGTCATCGATGATAACTAATGAATCTTGCGGGAGAAAATCTTCATCAGCGATATTTTCAGGGATATTTTGGATGAACTCAATACCTGGTATCTTTATTTTAAGTTCATCGAACAAAGGAGCAGAGTAGAAACAATAAATCCACACAATTTTTTTAGGAAACGGCACAATAACAGAACTCAGTAGAGCTTTGTAAATCCATCTTGTTTTGCCAGATTGGCTGGCGGCTGAGATGATAGCATTAAAAGGGTGTAACAGTCCCCGCTTATGTTGCAGAACTTGAAAATCCATGCGGTTCGGTGAGAAAATCTGGTAAAATAACACGTTTATCGAAAGTGAATCGCATGCGCTTCTCTTGTGGTCGTGATTTTATAGACCATTCACCTTTAGTGCGGAAAATCTTCAGAGGATTGAAAAGTTTATGAACGATCTCCCTGTCCATGATCATTTTCTGAAACGACTCAATATTAAAGAACTCTTCACTTGATACATTAAGCGTCAATCCCTTCGCCTTGAAAACTCTCGTTCCTCCCTGTGTCAGGTAGCAATACATTTTTGGTCCGCAACAGGCAAAAATCACAGTTTTGTCTCCTTCGAGTTCGTCCTTAAAATCTCCAAGGTTGTGGCCTACAGGGATCGTTGTGACGTATTTATCCCCGTCCATGAAAAACACTCCATCCGTGTCTACATATAAAAGCCGTTCTGGCTCTACTTTGCACATATTCTCGTAGAGCCAGAGGCGTGCACCTGATGTGCAGAAGGCCGCAATGATGACGTTCCCGTACAGACTTTGTTTTGCACTCTCGTCGTATTCGCGGTGCTGGACTTGAACTGTAGACTCATCTAGAATATTGAGATAATCAATCTCAAACCGGTCCGAGAACAAGAGTTCGGACAGGCGCTCAACTTCATCTACATACTCAAAAGGTAGATTTTCTCGTAGTGCAAACCTTCCGTACAGGCAGTTAAGAAGCAGCTTCGTCACCAATCTCATAACTGGGTTGTCCTGAATATCATCCATCGTCAGCTGTATTCCACCAGAAGTTGTTAGTTTCTCAAGATATTGCTGTCTCTGAACTAACGTCTGGCAAGATGAAGGCCATCCAGAGTTGATGGCCTTGAGAGTCATGAATGTATCGACATAGCTGCTGAATAAATTTCCCGTTCTGTTTGGGTAATGATAAATTTCATACACCTGTAGGATTTCATACCCAAGTCGACGCGCTTCGAGCAGCTCGAATGTAGTAAAAACACCATCCTGCTCTCTCTGTTGATCTGAATGGTTGCAGATACGTTGATTGACCTCCGAACACCTGATACATAGGGTAAAGAACAGTTTTCCATTAATCTTACTTGGTAAAAGTGGTATCCGGAGTTTCTGGGGTGGACGGTATCTTACAGATGCAATTCCAAAGTACTGAGAAAGATCTTTAAAATTTGCTACAATTATTTCCGGATGTCCAAACGGCATCTCCTGACTCCGTAAAATGAAAGGATACATTGATATGCAATCTTTATAAGCGATATGCGCACCCGGTGTGGCATTTGCGATCAGCCTGAACGCTTCGCAGCGACCTCCAATCAAGCTTCGCCGCGGTGAAAGCGGTGGTTTTTCATTCATTGTTTTCAGAATTTCCATCACATTGAGCTCCTCATCCTTCATCCTCCTCCATTCACATCCCCACATCTGAACATAGGTATACCCCAGTTTCGTGATTGCTTCTTGTTTTCGTGACGTCTGAAGTCGCAGATCACGCATAAGAATTCCCGCCGCGTTCCGGCTGAGGGGATTCAGACACTCATGACCATGGAAATAACATCCGTGATATTCGTACACGGTTTGGCGTTCCTCATCGAACCCATCGATCCAGTACTGTCCGATGCGTGCTTCGCCATCAGGATGATTCCTAGCGTGTCGTATCCGTAACTCGGGGTGTCGAACACTGATGTAGTAGAGCCATTCAAAGCTCTCAAATGAAGCATTACGCATCCGTTTGAATGCAGAATCCGGGAGCAGCCCGATCGAGTCTTTCGGCATGAATTTGGCCCGGTAAATCAAATTTGCGAAGCCTGCTAGCGTCACGGCTTCGGTGAACGGACAGTATCCCGTCAGCTTGACCATACTTTCCGAATACTTCTGGCATACTTGTCGGAGAATTTGTGAGTCAGATTCACAATATTCCATGATCTCTTTCATGAAATTCCAAGGTGTACCTTTTTGACTAGACAGCCAAGATCTGAATTCTTCATGTTCTTCCTTTTTTATCGGATGTATCATAAAATTTTCCTCCGATGGGATTTCTCCACTATATCCGTAATTCTCCGGCTTTGTGAAGAGATGCGGGAACCACCCCTTTTTCATTTCGCGAAGACCGAACGCTTTGGGTAAATCTGCTAGACGAAATGGGAGATAGTTAATTGAATCTTTGATGGTGACATTATGTAGTTTTGTTCTGATCATAACTATTTTGAGACCGCGCATGATAACGCTAGGCCTGATCTGCTGTTCCTGAAGAAATTGTAGAACAAAAGAACCATCGTATCCTCCCATGTTGTGAAACAGAACCGTATAGCCTGTATGCCGCTTGGTAAACAACCAAGTACAAAAACGATTCTTTGTGTCTGGACCGAAGAAGCGAAAAATTTCTCCAGAGTCGTAGACTGCTACGCAGCAGATTGGAATATGCTCACCAGAGCTCAAGTCAGATTCGAAATCCGCAAAAATGAACCTTGGTCTTTTCTTAGGGTCATCCAGATGCTGACGAATATAACACTGGTGTCCACGCTGCACGAGAACTCTACAGTTACGACAGTAAAACTCATGACATTCGTGACCCTGATACCCATTTCTCTCCCGAAAAACGCTCACATGAACACCACATTTAGCGCATAGAAAATGAGAGTCACAAAGGGCGTAATCTTCTCCATTCTTGACGGATAAATGCGCATCGAAGCAAACCTTGTTAGGAAAAATGCGGTTGCATTTTTTGCAATACGTTGACAAAGAAATGGTGCACAACGCTTTTTGCCTACCGAAGACGTAACAAATCCTATTGCACCGATGACCTTTACCCAGACTCCCAAACATCTTTTTGCAATGCGGACATTTTACTCGTTTGTTAACGAACGGCGTTAGTTTCCGAATGACGCTGTAGTGATTGTTATTAAGAAACAGGTTAATCTGTTTTTCTCGTGGATGTCCCGAAAAGACTTTGGCCTCCTGATCCTCACGCGTAAATATGTTTATCTGTTAATCGTTCAATACCGATTGAAAATTTGAAACTTGATCCAGTGATATGGCTCCAGGTGCAATTCCTGCGCGTTGATACATTAGCAGTGCTTCTCGGTACTGAATCGTGTAACGCTTTGCTGAGTTCGAAATGGCTTTCCAAAACTTTTTTGATTGACGATCGGCGAATCCATCTGCCACCGCTTTTCCAACCACCAGACTTCGCCCAAAGCACAGGTCATCGTCATCAGCTCGGATTGATATCAGCGAGCGTTTACCTTTAAGATGTTGTGTGAAATCCGTTTGCTTGCGTCCACCGGCCCTCTTGGGAGCAGCGATGCGGATAAAATTTATCTTAAGTTCATCATTCAGAGAAAATTCCTAATAACTCTGTAAAACCGCACATACAGAGTCATAAAACATTTCGGCATTGAGATCTTCTTTCTTCGTTGTTCTTAGTGAAATTGGGTGTTCTAGCTGTGGTGACTGGAAAACAATTCTAACCAAGTCATCTTTTTCTGCATTTTCCGTAAGCTTTTCGAATAAATGATCAAACAAACAGAGTAAAAATGGTAAAACAGAGTCCAGGCCTTGTTTGGCAACTTTTTCAATTTGTACTTCGAAATCATCTCCCCACATGTTGAATTTCTTGTTATGAGTGGTCCGAATCGCTGAAATCTTGTACCATTCTGACACATCAGACAGGGGCATATCATGCGAGTGGTCAGCGTCACTGTGAATTAGCGATAAAATTTTGGATTTTGCCAGTTCAAAAGCGCCAGACACGTGTCTAACTCTGCTGTAAAGGCTCATTACAGAACCGGCATTCTCACATGATTCAAATAACTTTTCAAGTTCAGCCATTATTAGAGAGAGAAAATTGATTTAAAATCTGTCTTTTTATAAACTTTTGCTAGATCTGCCGACGTACAGTGTAACAAAGATGGATATGCGAGCGCTTGCGGATGATGCTACCATCTACGCCAGGATAACGGAGCTGGCTTCCAAGACACCCAACCTCTGTTTTGCTGTGATCCTTGTGCATCACATTCATGAAAATGAGTTTCTGGAAACCGAGATGATTATCGGACCTCTGCACGGCAAATGTCCGACCAACTGGAGCGGAGTGATGGATCTCAGTGATATCCAACTTGCAATCAAAGCCGTGATTTTCAAAATCCCTAATGTATCAGCCCATGTTACTATCTACAGTGAACTTGGATGCAAAGCCATGTTTTTGTTATTCAAACCGATATAATTTCTAAGTTGCGACAGATTTTTGAGGTGCATAATAAATCAAACCAAACTTCCTTCAAAAATCTTCCGTGAGTGAAAAAACGGCGTCTACATTTGATACATTAACGGCTGAAAGTTTATACTCGCTCACACGCCGCTCGAAAAAGTTTGATTTACCATCGAGACTCATATTCTCAGCAAACGGGAATGGATTTTCTGTGAAATAAATTTTAGAACAGCTAAACATCGTCATCAGCTCATCAGCAATGAATTCCGTGTACTGTGTCATGAGTTCAGAGTTCATTCCAATAATTGGGTGTGTAAAGAGTGTTTTCCAGTACATTTTCTCGACATTTGCCGCTTCTTGCACAATACTGTGTATTTCCTCCTCCATCAGGGGGTGATCAAGGTGTTTATAGAGGGCACAAGCAAACCTGACATGCATGGATTCATCGCGTGCGATAGGATCGTTTGAAAATGTCAAACTCTGCATCAACTCTCGCTTCTTCAACCAAAACAGAATAGCAAAAGCCCCACAGAAGAAAATCATTTCTACGCAGGCAAAAGCGACTAATCTCTCGGAAAATCTCAATTCTTTCCGCTTGATGAAATCTTTCACCCACTTACCTTTGGCCTTGATCATTGGATTGGTAGAAATGGAGCTTAGTATCTTTTCTTTTTCAAGCTTGTCTTTGATCAGTGAATCTATTGCAAGAGCATAAGTTTCCGAATGAACGTTTTCGATGAATATCTGGTAAGTGTAAAACGATCGCGCTTCAGGAATCTGCACTTCTTGTAGGAAATTCTCAGCGAGATTTTCTGTGATCAAACCATCACCACAACTAAAGAAAGCAAGCACATGTGAGATGATCATTTTTTCGTTCACTGTCAGACTTTCCCAGTGTTTTTGGTCCTTGGAAAAATCGACTTCCTCTAGAACCCAAAACGATGCAAGGCTCTGCTTGTATAACTGCCACAAATCGTGATACTTTATAGGAAAAATAACTAGGCGTTTCCAGTGAGGTCGTAAGATTGTCTCATTTTTATTTTGATCCATAATGAAATACAGAAAAGAACTTTTTGATCGTATGTTTTATACAAAAACGCTGGTCAACCGGTGAATATTTTCTCAGCTTTTTTAACCGGTTGTTTGCACAGTGGGCAGTTCTTGTATTTCTCCCAACCATGAGTAGGTAGGTTTCCGAAACAGGTCACACATGAACATAGATGTTTACACGGGAAAAAGACAATTTTACTCAAAGCGTCCATGCAGACTCTACATTGAAATTCTGCGATTAGTTTTTGATACGGTGAGCGGAGATCTTCTGGCGGGTTCTGGCGCTCGATGGTGAAAGTCTACTGTACTATTACAAACGTTGCATATAAATAAAGTGCAAAAAATACCTTGTCCCAAAACCCAAGACGCGGTGGATTCGTGATGGGAATAAAGCTGGACGACAAAACCACCAAATCCTTCAGGTGGTGCAACATTCACTCTCCGCAGTAGCGAGAAACTAAAGTTTTGGCGCAACAGTGCCATTTTGACACTGAATGAGTTTTTCCAAAGTATCAAGCTTGGTTAAATACCAAAGAGTATCAGGGCGAGAAGTACATTTGGACCACCACGTGGTTCATCCGCTGACCACTCCTAGATACCGTGTATCGACATTTAAGAGTGTGTCTTTACAGATTTTCTCATTTTTGTGTTTGAAAATGAATCAAAACGATAAGCTCCCTCGAAAACCACAGATTCGGACAACCAAAGCTATTCTGGTTTCAGAGAATGAGTGTCGGAAAAAGAGTGTCGGAAAAAGAGAAACTTCTGGCTGAGCTGGCTGCGTTGAAATCGACTTCGGAATTTACCCCGATGGACATGGATGATCTTTAGAACTTTATCGCATCCTCTGTTCCAGTCACTGCCGAGCAGAAGAGTGAAAAATTTGAAGACATTTCTCCCCCTCCATCTATGACCTCGACCACGCAATCGAAACAACCATCATCCAGACGATCGGGGAAGGATCTATCAATGTTTGAGCAGATTGAAGTTTCCGCTCACCACCTGAATCCATCAGTTCAGTCGGTTAAGAGAATGCGGAAAGATCCAGAGCATTCATTGGATGGTTCTCAGGAGCTTGCGAACTCAACGGGTATATCCGTAGACCAAACCGTATTCCCAACGTCCGGGGTGAACCCGCCTGGCCCGTTTTCTATTCAAATGTATCAATTACCCCAACATCTTGCACCATATCGTCTCATCGATCCAGTCTGTTTCATTCCCACCGGATACTTCAAAGGAGTCCCGACCAGCCATATTCGCGACGAGCTGCAGCGCTCCATTCAAGCCATCGGAGACTACAATCATCGTCCTCAACATGAAATTCAAAACATCCGGAACGAAATTGAAAAACTCTTTACCATGCTGGATTTTGCTCGTTGTATTGACAAAATTGTTGAGAACTACAATCACGGTAACTGAAAGTGACCTTTAGTTTTTTCGCATCGTGTGCCGAGTTTTACAGTTAAACAAAAGTTACTTTTCTATGTTTATCTATGTACAAAACTCGAGAATATTCAATAAAACAAAGCAGCTGAAGAGGGACAGTCAAAGCTGTTTTAAATTTGAGTTCTAAACGAGCGTTTCTCAGTGTTGGATTCCTGTTCTCCGAGGGGAAGTATCTTGGCCTTAAATCAAAAGGGAAAAAACAAGTGCCATCATGGAAGTCATCGTAGGCGATTTCCGTATCTTCGGTACCCATATCTTTGTTTCCGACCTCTGATACTACGGCATTATAAAGTGAAATGTAATTTTTGGATGTTGGATCTATGGTGAACTTGAACGTCTGGCTGTCGATTGAAAGAGATATTTCTTCAAGACCTTGATCTTTAAAACTCAGGGGATTTGTGAGGATGGTACCGACGTATGTCTCATGAGGTATAAGTGTAAACGTCACTTTATGTGGTAGGTTCTCGTCGGCGAAAAATTTTTCAATGGGATAAGTTCTCGCACCAACCACTAATTGTCTTTCCCGAACCTCGACAATCCGGGGCATTCCATAACATGCCGGATGTGAGTTCAGGTGTCTTTCTAATGTGGTGTGCACGGAAGGCATTAGCTTGACAAACTTGACTTGAAGATTCGCTTCGATAATCTTTGTTTTGAACTCCGTTGAGTTGGTTTTCGATAACAGTGCAAAAGCTGGTGAGCTTCGGTACATTTTGAACCGAACAGGTGTGTTTGGTGGCATAAGCTGCTGGATTTGGAAAAATTCGTGTGCCGGGCGCCCAAATAATTCAAACTGTTTGCCTTCTTTCGTGAATTTGTATCTCGCTTTTAGTCCCTTATTATGTCCGCTATCTTTTAGCGGAGAAGTGTCGTCATAATGTGGTGGGGTGTCAATTTCCCATAGGATATTCCTGGCGTGCAATTTTCGATGTCCCTGGGAAAAGTTAAACATTGGTTTGTAGAAGCCTTTGAATGAAACATTTCGGAATCCAATTTCTAACGAGGTACAGCAAACCTCCAGATCGATACGATCAAACATCATGTAGATAAATGCATTTGTGGGACCAGCGTCCACGCTGATCTCGTTCACTTTCGATGATCCCTCTATTGAACATTTCAGTTTCAAGAAAACCTCTGAGGGATAAAAGTAATACTCCGACGAGGAAAATGAAAATTCTAGGATTTCCGAGTCAACATTCGAACCAGTAGGGAGTACAGTAGTTGTATAAACAGAATCAATGGCGTGGTCAAATTGTGGCTTGCTGAAGTGATCCAGTTCATCTGGGAATTTCTCATGACCGCGCGTTTTTCGTGATACTTTAGGCATTTTGAATGATCGTATCTATTCCCCTTCCGACTGGGTGCGAGTGTTTGGTACGTTTCTTCCTGATTGTCTTCCGTGGTTTCGCACGATGTACAGGTTTTGAACGGATTTTTCTCTTGGTTCGTCGTTTATTCTTCTTAATTTTCCTCGACATAGCAATATTCAATGAATAAAAAACTAGATTTCATTTGCTAAATTCAACTGAAGACCTGATTGACGATATCGTTTGAAAATTTACAAAGCTTTTATACGTTTTTCTTCCTGAAATGCAGTGTGAGTTTTGTTTTCGTATGTGGATCAAAGTAATCTTTGAAATGTTTGCTGCTGTTGTCGAGAGCGAAGAACATGTCGCGGCAACCCCACCATGGATAGAGTGCAAAATAATCGATGCTCTCAGGGCGATAAATGTGGAAAGTTCTGCTCCTGGTGTTCACACGTAAACGTGATTCGGGGATTCCGAACGTCTTCAAAACCTGACTGATAGATTCTGAGCTTGGTGACGGCAAAATTATGTCGGACCACACTTGGAGTTTATCCCGTCCTCGGATGGTTGATACTCTATGTGGACACGTGAAACCCGGTCCAATCCATGGTGAACTCTTCCAGCTACCGTCAAGTTGGTGTGAAGCAAATCCCAGCGATTTACAAATCTGGTTTCCTGTGTTGATGATCACCAGCTTTACAGCGGAAGAAGAGAGTATTCCATCATCAATGACCGATAGTTCTGACGTTCTTTTCCAACATTCTCTATCAGCTATCCCTCTGAGTCCACGATCCAACTCTTTTCGGAGTGATGATACAAGAATCTGGTTAGATTCGAAACTTAGTTGTGAGATCGATATCGTTCGTCGACTCATCCGATCAAGTGGGTTTGCAATAGCATATGAGATTCATCGCTCTACTTCAGGAATGTAAGATACATCAATATTTGTCTTCATTTCCAGAAGAGCAACCTCCCATTGTTCGTTTCCCATACCGAGACTTGCCTCTATATCAGCGGGTAGAATGTGGCTGACATCGACAAAAAAACTGAACCCGCAGTTTGGACGAGTCCTGAAACATGATGGCGTCATATCTGAACTGACGAAAACTTTAAATCCTCTATCGATGTTTTCAGTGCTAACACCATTTGACTCATGACTTTCGGTGTTCATGCTTGCTTTCTTGCAAGTATCAATTCACTTCACACCTTTCACAATTTTACCACTTATATCTGGTGTTCGGCTGCCAGAATCAGTCAATTGCCCTAAAGTATCAGAAACCCAGTAGGAGACAACCGGGGGAATCGATCAACTGGTGTTTGATGTGGTAGACAAAATGTGAAGCTCAAGTTTCTGTTCCTGCTGTGATCAGTTCGTCCGAATAAAATCTTATCACCTTACTTGATTTTCTTTTGACAATTTTTCCGTTTATATCAATTTTTCGACTACCCGTTTCGATGAGGTGCCCCGCGAGGTCTGAAAGCTGATAAGTGGTCACTGGGCCGTGTATCACACGCGCCACCACAAAAACTTCTCTTGTGTACGATGGGGTGTATGATTTCTGAAATATGAGTTTGCTTGAACAGAATCGAACGTGGTCTCCGATTTGAAAATGTTGCTCAGGTAATTTGGTGAACAGTTTTTTCCATGACCGGTATAGAGCTGCCTGATTTTTTATTGATACTTCACATGGACGCATACCCGTCACCCGATTAATCCTGTTATTGTATTGTAGAATGATAGTCGGCAGAGCTTTAAGCCAGTGGTGTGACGATGTTTTGGTGAAATGCTTGAAAATCAGCGCCTTGAGGGTCCGGTTAAATCTTTCACAGCTAAAACTCTTGTTGATGGATGGGGTAGAGTAATGGATTATCGAGTGATTTTGAAAAAACGTTTTCCCTAGTTTGTTGAAAAACTCAGTTCCGTCGTCAGTGACACAGTAATCTGGTTTACGCGATGATTCTTTGACAATTTGCTCAAAATTTGAAATAACATCATGAGCCGACTTGCTCTTCAGCGGAACGGCAAAATCGAAGCGGCTGAATGTATCGATAATGGTCAATATCCATTTAAAACCAGAATTCGCGCTTGCATGTGCTGTCATGTCGACCAAATCGGCCATCCATAAAGTATCGACATGTGTCATCCTTGTTGGTAATCTAGGAAAATTTCTATTCGGTTGTTTATGCATTGTCCACACTTTCTGACGAGCAAGAAAATTGACAACATCTTTTAATTTGAATTTCATACTAGGAAACTCATTTCGAACATGGTTCAGCAGTTTTGTTCTGCCACATAAGTAAACGGGAGACTTGATACTTGCATACGCGTCATACAGCAATTTAGATTTTTTTCTGGATGACATCGTGGAAAAAAAATAAGGATCAATTGAAGGAACCAGACACTTTATTTATAGGGATAAAGTACTCATAGGCTGTTTCTGCTCACGCATCTTCATCCGGTTGGTGACGCTTCGAGTTTGGTAAGCAGGTTCACATTCATCTAAAAGAATGATTGTTGAAAAATTTTTGGATTGAAATTGATCCGTCTCACCGATTACACCGAACGCCGGATTAGCAATAAACTGTTGATCAGTCCAGTCATGCGTACGGGATATGCTTGGGGCTGGATGAGCGCTGCTTGAGCTTGACGGTCGGTGCTCACCGTCCAAGTTGATGAGCGGAATGTCTCCCTTGCGCATGGAGATTGTCTCTGATTTGTCGGAACTGCTGACTTGCTTTGATCGTCATCAGTCATTGTAGCACGGCTGACCATCTTAACTGGCGCGAAATTAAAAACATGTTTTGATCTGATGACTCCTTGATTGGCCTGTAAAATCCAGTATACTTTTGGGAAATAATCAATCATAATTTTGTCTTACCCGCTGCCTTGCTTGAACCGCTTTTTTGCTGTTGCATTTTCGACAGATGTTAGTCCCTTGTGCTCCCAAGACCAAAAGAATCAAAATAATCAGCGTGATCGAGTAACCGTCAATGCGGCTGTCCTCCGATTGGATGTGCGATGATGATGCTGGACAAGCGATACATGGGCAGGATCCTTGAAGATTCAATTTAACTCAGCGCGTCAGTTAGCAAATGCAAAACATTACCAATAGTGTCAGGATTCAGAAACGGGTTCGAGTTGACCGAGGTCCTCTCGTTCGGTTTCGAGACACTGGGAAACGTTGAAGGGGAAGACGGAAAACTTATCGACGAGGTGGTGGGATGATCCGTCGGTGGCGATGGTGAGGTTGAAGATGGCGCTGTTGTCGTGTACCCTTGTTGAGCTTTGACGCATCAGTTGAGTTGATGCGGCAGCCGTAGTGGTTGTTACTTTTACGGTTGGGAAACTGATTCGCGTTACGAGTGCAGGGAGAGAAAATACTTTCGTTGTTTGATCAAGAACGCTGCGCACCGTAGTTGGAGTAGATGCTGACCTTGTAGTTGGCAATAAAGTTGGAGAAGTTGAAATGATCGAAAGAACTGGACTGACAATAGATTCTGCGCATGTTGATTTAACCTGATCGCTAAGGATTTAGTGAGAAACATGACTGAATTTTCTGATACATTAGTCTGATACATTAGCATTTTTGAAGATTGTCCCAAGAAATCTTCGTAATCACCACATTTTACATAAAATGACATCTATAGAAATACACAGATTTTGCAGCAGGAATGAATTTGTTCAATTACTTCAGAAGGGGACCTGATGATATTCGCAAGTCATTGTTGTCTGACCTGCTGGAGATGTGGAGTAGCTGTAACAATGAGGAATGATGATGCGGGCGGACGTCCTCAGCAAACGAACGAGAGAGCAAGGAAACATGTTGCCGGTCAGATCGAGAATTTCCAGGTTTGGTAAGTTGAAATCAATTCGCCGCATCGGATTTTTCGTCAATTTGTTGGAGGACATGTCCAGTTTCCTGATCTCGGGATAGCTCATGTGGAGTGCATATGGCCATTCTTCGAAACCTTGATTAGAACAATCAATATTTCCTGGTTCCTCATCATCGCAGATACATCCATCTACGCATTCGGTCGTTGGCACAAGTTCATGGCATGCAATCAACAAGTTGGGTAGGTGAATCATCATCACAAAAATCAGCGGTAATGCGCGTGTCCCATCCTTCCTATTCCTATAAATAGCAATGTATCACAAAATAAGTTTGTAAATCAACATTTCTTGAGTTTTTTAACCAACTGGTAGTTCTACTCGAATTCACCCCACTTTGGAGGAGGGTGGAAAAAATTCAAAGGGATCAAGACGGAGATTGCTTCACTCATGAGGTCAACATCCTCGAGAAGGAGTTGTACGCTGTTGGACACGGATCGAGCGATGAGGAATCAAAACAAAATACCGCACGCAAAATGGCATTCATGCTAATTTTCAACGAAAGGAAAAGAATTCTAGAAAAACTTGCAATTTAATCATGCTGTTCTAGCTTACCTGATCTTGATACGCTGCAGTCTGAGACGTTTTCTGAGGCCAACCATTGCGACAATTGAAATTACTGGTATGACGATCAAATTTGGAAATTGAAAAGAGTAACAAGTTATCGCTCTAGATTCATATAAAAGCAGATCATGGCCTTCGTTTCTTCTCATTCATATCGCACCGGTCATTTAAATGGGTTTTTTGGGATTTGAAGCGGAACGTAAGGGACGGAATCGAGAGGGTCAGCTTCGATGGGACGCATGTGCTCTGCTTCTCCTCACAGTGATGAGTATGACTTTTCTCGCATACTGGGTGTTTATCCAGGTCAGTCTCGCTCTCTCTTATAACGGAAATGCAACCAAATCGACAATACAAAACTTTTTCAACCAGTCTGTTGAGCTTTCTGATATTTCGAAAATTACAAAACTTATTGATGATATTCAGAATCAAATGTTACTAATTTTCGCCGAAAATCAACAAAATCAACAAAGTTTACTTCTTCGGGCAATCCCTTTCGAGTTACCAAAGCTCACATCAAAAAACCAAGAAAGCAAGGCGCAAAGCGTCCAAAACAGCCATTCGGAAAAAACAAGAGAACAACAACAGCAAAAAATATCGAAAACAAGGAGCGGGCGGGTGGGGAAAAGACATGCAAAAATTCAAGAATGATTATTTCCAAGCGATTCGTCAAGGTTATATAGCAAGCGATGCAGGTCCA
>JAQIWT010000264.1:0-25468 GCA_034696485.1 Isohypsibius dastychi | reverse complement strand
CTGGTGACATTCACAACCGGAACTGGCGGAACTGTATGGGAAGTTTTCTTGGAGTCCTTCTTTTCTCCATCAAGATCGCTCTTTACCAACCCGGAAAACTCTTCCGGAATAACGCTCTGATTCAGCTGTCGATATATGGAGCCAATTTCGTTTTTTCCATACGATGAACTGAGACTGCACATGTCAGCCAGAAGTTTGACATTTTCCGAAAGAGTCAAGAAACTTCCGCCAACTGGTTTTCCAAGACGACCAATACAGTAATCCATGAGTGTTTTCGCGCACTCACAGATCTGATCCTCCAAAAATCGATCCAGTTTCTCGCTATTTGGCATCCGGTAGAGCGACAGAGCATGATAAGTAAGCGCGGCATAAGCATCCCAGAAAGAAAGATGATCGTTCGAAGCTTCAAGCATAAGTGAACGAAGAGATCCAGAGAATCGCACCAGAGTCCGGATATCATTTTCCGGAAGTGATTGATAAGGATGTGAAACTAGAACTTCGAAGGGACGGATTTCCACGGTGGGAGCTCCTCCGCTTTGGCCAGACATGATGGAATTTCAGAAAAACTGGAAGGACAGAATTTCGTTGAACAAAACCCAGATAATGAAGAAATGAACTTGAAATGCTAAAATCCAGTGATTCATGACTTTTTTACTGAGTGCTGTAAAAACATCTGGCTGACTCACGAAAAAATCGGAATGATTCGGAAATATTCTATTTTTACCACGGCGTTCTAAATTCACTCACCTATCCCAATGCCAGAGTGCAGTAAGAGGATCTGTCAGGATTCACACGTCGTTTCACACAGGTTTAATCTGAAACTAGGCTTAACTTAGACTGTGCGTACGTTGAGCTGTCCGAAGACGAAAAATGCTATCAAATTGTGGCGCAGTAAAAAAGCCATATGTAGAGTTCTGACACGAGCGGGATCCGATCTTCGGCTTACCTCGAATTTGAGTATCGCAGAAAGTCCAGATATTTTGATGTGCAAGAATGCAAGGTAATCCAACACCGATTCACAAACGACGGACGAAAAGAGAAAGAGATCCCAGAATTTGTTGCTGAATGTTTGTTTTTTCGATCGTCACTCCAGATGTGGGGGGGGGGGGCTGAGTAGGGGGTACGTTTACAAGGAAAAGTGCGTGAAAGTTCTTTTTATTACCATCCTACCATACCATTGTTTGACCGACCGAATTCTCGGATGGCCGGATTTGCCAAAGAAACAAAATAAAACATTATTTAAAATATATAGAAACTTTCAGAAGACTAGGCTGGCAGCAGATCAGCGGAACACATACCAAGCGAAGCAATTTAAACCCGAAGATACTATCATAGTAACGAAAGAACGGCATGGTAAACAAAGCAGCAGTAGTTTGATTTTCATCCCTTTGCAACACCGGCGCGTAACTGGAGAACATGATCGAGATGGGCGATTCTTTTCTCGGTTTCCGGTTGGATAACAATTCCTGTGAAAAATAATGAGAACTATTGGCACATTTTTCGCAAACAATTTTACCAATCATCGTCAAAGTGTGCAGGGACCAATAAAAGCTCCATGTGTATTTCTCCAGCAGCGTATCATTCGCATTGCTTTCACCAGGTCCCGTTTTCCTCCAACTTGCTCCACCAGGGTAACCACAGTCGTCGACGTCCATGATGTGTTCTGTGTTCTCATGGGGAATACCATCCTTATGTTGACGATGCTTCACTGGCAACAGGCTGATTGGAATTCAAGTTATTCGGAACCTTTCCAGTCAAACATATGAAGTCAGCCATGGTGACCCCACAAGCAGCGTCTTGACGTGACATCGCTCGTATGGCGATTTGTTACGATTTAACCGAAGTCTGGGGCATTTTGCGGTGAGACAAACGGTACCATGATTCACGACCTCAGGAAAGTTTATTTACACTGACAATGCATCCGACAATGGCATCATCTGTCAATACCGCTAGCTCTTTCTCGGGAGCGAAAATACCCACCCTGCGACGTGGCCATCTCGCCAGGTGGGCACTCGGAATTCAAGTCCGCCATGCATAGTACTATGCATGCATCCATGCAAGTTAGCTAAGTCGAGCAATCAGAGCAGTGTTGCAAAATTAACTTCGTGGCACTCCGAATGAATAAACTTAGAGGAACCAATGCAACAACTCTGTAGCGTTTTTGAGCCATCAAGTCATACCAGGTAGAGGGGTGCTACATTGACCTTTCTCGAATGGCAGTCATTTTACAGTACTAAGATGATGCAGCTTACGTTAGTATCCGGACTGACATTCGCCTTAAACCAGTTGCACAAAGCACAACTCTGAGAGGAGCCACGGTGACCTTTTATGGATTTCAGAACTCCCAAGAGTTCAGCCACCGCATACCCTGCATAGTGCTGTTGGGATGATCGGCAAAACCCCCGGTCATCCCGTAAGCAAGTGGATAAAACAAATAAAACCCCATCACTAAAAAACCGAACACCAAGTAACTAAAACATGGAAAAACGTAATTCTTGAGCAGAAAACTGGTAGAAAATATCCCGAGTATTCGAAGGCAAAAATCGATCACCAGACCTGAAAAAACAAATCCAGATATCAAACAAGTAATACGAGATAATTCCATGTTGGAACTCACCGGCTAGCATGCAAGAAAACAGATGCGCTGGGAAATAATGGTGATAATACAAAATGCGTCCCATCCCATAGAAAGGCAAATAATGTATCAAAAATGCAACCACCATCCATCGACAAGCCGGAAGGAAAACTTTCTCCTCATTCTTCAATCCCTCGATTTCCTCATAACATCGCTTCCTCCTCACCGAGCAGAATACTTCCACTCCAACATACAAATACCAGCACACTATGCACATCCACCAAACGAACGGATTTCCCAGCAGATATATCCTCGTTTCTCCAGCTGAAAACCACTGACCCCTCAGATCGATAGGCCACTGCCACGGTTTCGAAAACACTTCCCCTTCTTTCGGTTTCAGTCCGCTATTCCCCTTGATCATGACTTTATGCGACTCGACGAATTTGCTCAGAAAGCTAGGGGCATGATCGGCAAAGGTCATGTTGGGAAGAAGGGGGAAGTGAACAAATTCGACGTGGAACAACTGATTGTCGTAGTTGGACTTTTTTGGACGGGGATTGCATGTGACTTCCAGTTGTTCCCATCCCCACTTCGGAAGCTGTTTGTCAGCGGACTCCAAGGCGCATTTTGTGGAATAATGGATCAGCCGGAAGTGACTCGTCATCGTCTTGACTGGGTCGTTCGTTCGACCATTCTCGATTTTCACTTGCCAGATATCATTTACGTCGTGAGTCAAATTCGAGCCGTGACCGGAAACTTGGTAATGATGACGAGTGACAGGAGCTGGAATCCTATAAAGACAGCAAGAATTTCAATCAGCACATATGCAAAGCCCAACTCAAATCAGCGGAGACACGAAGAAGCATACAGTTATGGAGAGATGATTCAAAAGCTTGGGCTTCAGAAACTTACAAAACCAAGTACTCGATCGTCGACCGAGTGTTTCAAAGATTCTAGACAGACTTTCATCGGAGATGGACTCATACCCGGAGGCATCACTGAATGCACTAGTCCGTAAAGTTAGAAACCAGCTCGGACAATTACCGAATATCTATTTAAGAGGGGGTTTTTTTCAGAAAATTCTCGGAAATCCGAAATTCAGTAAACAAGACTAGCAGAAAGTCAATTTCATTGAACTTATCTACAGCTTTGGAGTTTGCAATCAAGTAACGCGGACATGTCCAGACACATCTGCATATGCGGAGTGCGGACTACATTTCCTGATACGTATGTGAAATCAGCTTGTTTGCTTGCAAGATAACCGAAAGCATACCTGTGAGTGTGAAGAAACTTCCCGGTCACAAGATGGTTCAGCCGTAACAAGTCACCGTGACGTAGCAGTTGCACATTTCCACTTCCGCCAGTACCATCGACATCATCCATCTTCTTCACCATCCACAGATTGTTATCGTCTTTATGCGAATAACACGTTACTTGTTGTTGGTTCACTTCCGCACTTCCAACTTGTGGGTACATGTGAAGATGCGAGTGCAGATACGCTCCGTTCCCTTTCGTGTTCTTCAGTGCAACCATCGCGCCATACGCCACTTCCCCGGGCATCGTTGCATTATTCAGCGGATTCCCAATAAGCGCTGACTGGAATGATGAGGTGTAGAATCCATCTCCGGGTCCACTCCTTATCAGAACGGATAAGTGAATCCAGAAAAACGCGACATAACAGACGACCGGAAGTACAATCAGAATAACAGCTCGTATCATGAACTCTTTCAGCAGAACGATCAACGGGACGGTGATATCGCTCCATATGGATAGAAGACGGAAGATTGTCGCGAAACCAACCCAGATCACGACGAACGCCCCGACAAATTTGACGGAAATGGCGCAGGAGAGAAAGAATCCACAAAGTGACAACCAGAACTGGAACTGACCGGAAGTCGGATTTGTTTCATACTCACGGCTTCGGACGAACGTCCAGGCAGAAGCCATGATGAAAAACAAGAGAGGCGCGTCCAGAAGTATGTATCTGCCGATGCGAGAAACCATGAAATGATACAAAATGATAACTGACCAACAAATCGTAAATTCGAAAATCGATGAAAATCTGAAAAACCCATCTTACTCTCTCCTCGCTCTCACCTTGTCAGTGTGGCCATCCCGGTGTCAAATAATACAAGTGCTCCCGAAATACTGGCTGCTCTGACGGATTTCGATAAGCTGAAGACAATTTCAAATGCCAATGGAACGAGAAGAGCTCCCAGAACAGCACAATATATTCTCATCCCGACATACGGCGTATTCAAGAACGGATCTCCCGGTTTATCCCACGCAAATGTCCCATTGTATCCCGTCAAATAACCCACGGCAGAAATAGACATCTTTCCCAACGGAGGATGGACATCGAAGAAGAATGTCCGGTTGATGTACCAACTTGCCATTTTTCCAAAATGCGTCTCATCCCAGCAAACCCACGCCGGAAAATCGATTTTGTAGAGTCGTGTGATGAAACTCAAAACAGTTAACACCGATAAACTCCAATACCGATTTACGGGATGATCGGGGGAATAATATTGGAGGGAAACAGCGGAGATTTCCGGAGCGACTTTCGCATTTTCCTTGAGTTTCTCCTCCTTGATTTCGGTCTCGATTTCAGCCACGTTCCCCCGGCGCCGGATTTTCTGACTAGTTTTCGGAGCATTCATCATGTTTCACACCTAGGTTGATTCGATCCGAATGATGACGCTTGCAAGTTCCGATATAAATCTCGTTGTTCTCCACTTTGCAGCTGGCAAACGACAACAAATCCGTTCAGCATTCGTTCTTGGATTTCATTCAGCATTTCATTCCTCACTGCAGTAGCAATACCATCTGCCTCTCACAACTTGATCAACCGAGCATTATTTCTCAAACCAGTTTTCATCGGCAGGCCCAAGGCAATCCATTTTTCGATGAACGAGAGGAGAAGCATTTAAATTCAATTCCGATCCGAAATTCGTATGGTAGTGTTACTCAAAAGGGTAGCTAGCGCTACCTTGCTACCCAGCGAATACCAAGTAAGCAGTAAGGGCTACACGGTAGCGATTGAAAACTTTCGCAGTAATTGTGACTTTGTTTTCCATAATTGAACATCTCGAAGCTTTCTGATACTTCCTAGAAGAAAACGGAGTGAACCAGAAACTTCATTTGAAAAGTCCCAATAACAGGGAAACCGCAACTGAAAACGAAAAACAAGATAAAATGAGAATGCCGACTTCCGGTGATAAAGAAAGTGATCACAAGATATATAATTTAGATCCTCTATCTGTTGTGACATTGCATTAAATCACAACGCTATCAGAAAAGTGTTTTATTAAGGGCTGTGCGAGATGCGTTACATCCGATAAATTACATACATTTTCTTACACATACTGCACAAATGTTCCTGAACGTAAACCAGCGAAAAATGTTCAGATCGCTGATTGGCGGAATTCGTTACATTTACGCCTCTCGCTGTTTATTAATTTCAATGTGCATGTGCATGTCGCTTAAATCTTCGCACACATCAAAAAAATTGTTACATTCTCCAGAACTTATTTTCCGAAAAGTGTAGTAAAATGTATGTCGTAAATCGCGTGTAACGAATCTCGCACTCGCCCACGGAACATTAAATCATAACGGAAACTAATTGCGGTTTTCCGTCGGTTTCCCCGGAAAAGCATTCTTGTACCACGCGTGCGCCGCTCCAGCTGCGATACATGTCACGGCGAATCCTTGGGCAATAAGACGTAATCTTGTGAAATAAACTGTCTTTGAGATGGAATCGTTCATGGGAAGCGACTGATATTTGTAGACACCTGAAAAGAAAGAGAGACATCATGCTTCACATCGAAGAAGTACTTAAAAGATTCAATCGAAAACACTCGTCCCCAAATGCTCAATCTCAAATGATGTTGATTTTAACAGTACAATTAAATAAGTATCACTCTGTTGGGATGTCCCTTTGATATTCGAGCCTCGGAAATTTCGAAGAGAATAAAAACGAACCGACAAGAAATTGACGGAGGCAATTGTACCAGAAAATCGGAATTGTCCTTCCTTCTTAATTCCAAGGGAAGGAAACGCAGTTTTAATTTTTATGGAACGCACTTTTATTAAAACCATAAATTTTATTTCCGTATTTCCGTATTCCCGTAAACATGAACAAAAAAAATGAATCTCGCCATTTCAAAATAATACCAGCAACGTTCTTTCTTACCGTAGCCCGCAATCGACAAGAAACCTGCCATGCCGATCGGAAAAACGGGCATTGTTTTAAGTTGACTCAATAGCCTCTCCGAAAACGGTGGGGAAGGCGGGAGTAACCGGAAATCTGATGGATTAGCAAACTCGTCGTATTCCGCAACATTCCTCCCCAGATCCTCTTTTGGTGTCGAATTCGACATGATGATTCGGGCTACAGCAGATCCTCCGTTCGTCAAAGAATATCCAAAACAAAATAAAAATCATACAACGCTTCTGCGCAAAATTCGCTATTTATTTAGAATTTTAACTTCACTGTGAAAGAAAGCTGATGAAATTCCGGCTGGTTTTGGTACCGACGGTCCTAAACCTGATGTATGTGCCAGCCGAAGGCTGGTATATATATAAGGTATAGTACACGAATGTTGATCACGTGACGAAGCTCGTAGATAAATTTTGGGCCTGTTCGAGTAGGCCTGTCTCTCTGTTTGGCATTACATGCTGACTGGCTTGAGCCAGACCGCTCTCCATGTTCATGCTCTTGCTTGCTATAGCGTGTGTGGATATGGGAGATTCGACGCAGCATTTCTATTGCTCTGTATTATTCTTGAGTCTGACAGTAATTAAGGCAGTCTTTTGACGACCTAGAGAGCGAGCATGCAGACCAGTGCTGGAACAGTCAAAATTATGTCGGGGGTGGGGGGCAGCGACGTAATGGTGTAGGTGGTATGTTCCTAAAATTCCTTGTGTAACTCCGTCGGCCACGCGTTTGGACTGGTAGTTTTCAGTGAATGAAAGAAGAAATTCTCATTTATCCAAAGAGCAATCAAACTTCTGAGAATGAATGTATTCATGAAGATATTTGTGTATATTTTAGTGATTTTTCCACAACGTGAACCATTTCAAATCATTGTAATGAAAGTTATACGTTCTGTTCTTTTACACTGGCGGCCTCTCCCTGACCCCCACCAGCCGGATTTCCACCCAGGGGGTGGAGCTTGCCAATTGAAATTCAATTTCCGTCTTGTCTTGTGCGACGCGGACTTACAACAAGAGGAGTGGTGCACCAAAACCAACGAACACCCCCACCCAAACCCACGCACACCGTGGCTGAAGAAGCCCAATTGTTCAGAACTGGCACCCCCTTATATTTTCAAGGCTCCGCCCGAGTTATCAGAGCGTCTGAACATTTTCACGGAATCAACTGCTTCCAGGAAATCTATAAAAATTCTACCCCGTCACGAATGATTTACGTATGCATCACATTTCGGCGGAAAAACCGAAAAAATATTTAACATAGCCATGTTCAAAACAAGTCGAAACGTACCAGTTATTGACTGGTAGAAAATTTACTGAATTAGCAGTTTCCGGCGTTTGACGGGATAGCGTCCCATTTGAACCATCCGTCATTTCTTCCACATTAGCCTATTAAAATTATCACAAATCAGATTGATTTTAGTTACACTTTGTCACGTGGATGTCCCAGTTGCCAGTTCAAGGGGTACGATGTCGGATCTATCTGCTATCACTTCCGGTCAGCAATCGGATCAGATCGAAAAAAAACTCCGGTTAATTAAACCAAGGCACCAAACACGAAGACAATTTGGTCATTGGGTAGGAAGAAAGCAAAAGAACAATAACAACAAATAAAACGTGAACTCTTGGGAGCACCGGAAGTTGATGCCACGAAATCATATTCAAACAGTTTCCGTTTCGCCATGTGTCAAATGCGTCAGCTTGCCCATTTCCGCATCCAGCATCTTCAGCCTGCTTTTAAATCTCTCACTGGAATGTGCAGCCAAAGATCGGTAAAAGTGTAGCGCAAACGCCAGGAAGAGAACCAATAACGGCGCAACAATGGCGGTGGAAGCGTATGCCGCCATCGGGCTGATTGGATAGAACTTGACCCAACACAGCAGTCCAATATCCAGTAGAAACAACAACAATCCCAGAAGGGTGCTACAAATCCAGGAAGCTTCAATATAGTATTTCATCCGGATATGAGGGGAATCCCAGACGGCGTCTTTTGTTGAAGAGGCCGCTTCGAGATTCGGGAGAATGCAGGTGCTGATCATTAGGGAAAGCATGTGAACAGCGACGAGAAGAGTTGTGCAGACGCAGAATGCAATGACGAGTCCTTGGTTGTCTTTTGTGGATTCTTTATCTAGCTGGACTTCCACCATCGCAACCTGAAAGAGAAGAACAAAACATTAAAAATAAGGTCAAACAACCAAAAATGAGTTTATTTAAAAGAATAGAATGGGAATTTTAATCATAGTCTAGAACTCATCTAATAATATAGGACAATTCAAAACTGACATTTGAGAAACTCAAGAAAAATTTTGCATTCTCTTCCGCTTTCACCAACTGGAAAAACAACAACAAAACCACATCAGTTTTATAAACAGGGTAATTTGAATCAAATATCCAATTCATTTTATCATTAATCTCATCACTTCGGTTATAATTGCAAAGAATGACGTACTTCCGGAAAGCGATACAAATTATCGTTCTATATTCAATAGGATGTTAGAGGTTTTCGGTGCAAACACAATCGATCTTTGTGAACGACACGGCAACATAATATAATACAGTAAACAATCAATTTGCTTTCCGAATATTACTTGCGAAAAAACAGGTCCACAACAATTCGACGAAACACTTCCGGTTATATTACCGCAAATGCTCTAATCTACTAGCGAAAGGCTTCTGCTATTCTACTCATTCAAAAATTGCAAGAACAGAAATAATACTACCATACTGGTAGCCAAAAACATCGAATTTTTCTTAAATTACAAAACCGACTGCAAAATGTTTGAAATGTACCAAAACGAGGAGGAAAGCCGTTCTTCAGTCGTTATAATCTTACAGCTCGTATTTTGATCGAGAATGACGGCACCTACTTCGTTTCACTGTTTATCATTCTACAGATTATTTTACGAACTGCCACAGAAAATAAAACGAACCATGGCGAATCCGCTGAGAAGTGCAGAAGTCCTGCTGCTGGCCTTCAATTTGGCTCGACTCAGCTGAAGATGTTTCCATTGCACAGCAGTCGCATCCATATCCATCTCAAAAATTCCCGACGAAGGAAAATGAAAGAACTCTTCTGAAAGACAAAACGATGAGGTGCGGAGATGAGACATTTTCAGCTACCCAGAGCAAGGAAACAATTATAACAAATGTACTTCGGTCAAAAGTGCCACTTCGCAGCATGGCAGGTCGTTGGACGAATGACTGGTCTGACTCGAATGAGAATGACCGCGAAAGAAAGGATGAATTTTCAGAGGTTCACACGAGGACACTGCAGTTCATGCTGGGAAAGGGACACATCTAATTTAACACATTCTATTTTTTGCTCACCTCAATCAGCAGCCTCAGGTCCTTTGCGCTTTGGAGTGTACACAATATCGATCCTGTTAGCTGCCAGACTCTCTTTAGTCAATATAATACGCTCGCAATGGCCTGGGAACGTATAAAGCATCCAGTTTTCATTCGTAACAGAAAAACTGTGGTACAGCAATCGTCGCGATTAAATTCATTCATTCTCGGTTTGTTGTTGTGATTTGATTGAACAGCGCAGTGCGGAATAATTGATTGATTTCTTCGTGGAAAGCCTTCTTTGCGGTTCATAGTGAACTGACGATGCAGTGACGTACGTGACGTGACCTCTAGTCTGTCTGGATCCGTGTCTAAGAAGACGAGACTTGGACTTGCTGACATGAAATGAATGGAAAACTATATAGTGTGGAAAAGAAACCAAAATATTAAGAGGGCTACCGGCAATAACAGGCGGTTAATTCGTTCGAGAGCGGGGGCAGATGCGAAAGTACAGGCTGGCGGGAGTCGAATGAAACTGTTTGCTCACTTTTTCACTTGTACTTGAACTTGAACCAGCAGCATTTCGCAAATGATGCTCATCGGGCTGCACCTGCATGCACCGAACTCGAGAGTTCCTCGTTCATGGCGAACTTGAAAATCAACAGCTGTCGTCACTGCAGTGAAAGTGCACCTGTTCACAGGTCTAAGTACAGTTGCAGACCGTGAAGTTTCTGCAGCATTGTGAAGAATTTATGGAGCAAAATCCTAGGCACGACATGCCTGTGTGGTATATCGTCACAGGGTGCCCTTCGAAACTCTTGTCCGTTGACCCCGCCACTGAGAAACTCGGGTCGTTTCTGGAAGCTCTGTACCGTGATGGAAAGGACAAAGTGCATAAATTTTCATCTTTTGAACCTAATCAAAGTCTGATTTGGCTACGGTGAACAAATTGATTCTAGTATCAAGTCATTCTGTGAAGCAAAAGTTATCCTGGTTGGGAATATTTCCTGGTTCGACAAGTTTTTCTGGCTTGGTGCGCCGATATTCCATAGCAACAGGCTAATATTTAAAAAAATGGATATGTTACAATGAAACTTCCAGCTCAAAAAATGTAAACAAACTGATTCATTGCGTCACCGTACATGCGGCCGTTGTCGAACAATGACCAAAAAGCCCGTGGATGGCGAGAAGGGACTTGACAGTGACTTACAAGCCCTACTTGATCAATCAAAGGATGCACCAACTTTCCAGCTTGAGTTAACACGCAAAAAACTGGATGATTTGTTGCACGAGGTTATTGTCAAAAGGGTTGAGCGCAATCTGGAGCTCAAAGCTTTATGGGATGAGCATGCATCGCTAGATGGTGAGTTCGCCGTGAAAACTGGAGAGATCGCTGAGATGGAAGCTGGCTTATTGGATATTGTCAACATTATCAATAACCTCAGAAGCAAGAAAGCTGAGCTCAATCAAGAAACCAAGCAGATCAAAAAGGAGATTGGAGTCAAGATCAAAGAGCAGACTGCAAATATCATCGCTGGACAGAATCGACTCGAAAAAGTTCAAGGAGCGCTGATAGATCTCTTTGCAGAGAACATGGTCTTGAAAGCTAGTTTTCTGGCCTATGCAGCATCCTTGAAAGGTGATTCCATGAGTTCACTACTGCATTGAGGTTCTAAGCAAAACTGTGCACAGGTATGTCTCGAAAGACGAGAATCACCAGGGAGATCAACGAGCAAACCAAAGAGCTCATCAGAGATACACCCGTGTTGAAGTCTGAAATTCAGCAGTTGCGTGATCGCTTAACCCAGTTCAAAACCGAAGCGGCTCAGGCCAATGTTCAAATGCGAGACAAGTTGGCAGGCTATGAGCAAGACATGTTCGCTACGGCAAAGGAGCACAAATATCTCGTTAAGTTGTACGAGGAGGAGGCTCAGGTTCTGCAGAAGCTCGACAGTGAAGTGAAAGTACAGCTGGAATCTGCCATGGATGTTGCGAACAGGCTGATTCAAGAGATCACTGAAAACGAAGCTTATTTCAAGGCTATTGGTGAACGACTCCAGTGAGTGACCTAACCTCAATACCTATGAGTGAAACCAGCACCGATTCGCTGCCTCCCCATAAAATGTATATTTCGCGAGAGGAATTGAGGGGGGGGGGGAGGATTACTGCAGGTAGAGCAGGTTTGCGGTGATTCGTTTATGAGATATGAATAACCTGATGTACATAACATTGAACTGTAGTCGTAACATTGTGTGTTATGGTCCACCCTATGTAAGACGTCAGAATGCGAGTGGGTTCTGAATTTGTAACGCTCGGATATTCTGTTTGATATTTCATCTTGGTTTTCTTTCTAGCGCCGCAGTCTTGCAAGAGAAAAAGTTCTCCATCTTCACAATCGGAAAAAAGCTACCACCCATCGGCGCTCCAATGACAAATGCTCCCACTGCAGTGCCAGAAAAGAAGGTAGTCAAGATGGAAGGTGGTCAGGTGGGATGTCCGAAGTGCGAAGTGTGCAGCAAGTGGTGCCCTGCGTGTAGACTGAAGAACACGAAGCCTAAAGCTGAAGAAATTTTGGTTGATTGTCAAAGGCGACGTGCTGGACTTCTGGCGCAAACCAAGTTCATTCGCGACAAGATCCATCAGCTGGAAATCGAAGTGTACATTTCAAAGATGAATGTCGAGATCCAAATGCTGCAGACTTCAATCAACATCGAAAGCTGGAAGAAAACTGGTGCGGTTCCGCCACATATAGCCTTATCTGGGATAGACGGCGAAAAGGTCGAGCCTGGCGCCATGCTTATGAAGAAGACTGGGAAAAAGGGCGCAGGTTTTAGTGCGATGGCAGTCACTACGACCGCTCTGATGAATGCGCAACACAAAGCCATCGCCAAGCAAGAATCTGTGTGACCCATAGTGAAACCATGCAGCCCGTTGTCTCATAACTCAGCCGTCCAATGTGAACCAAGTTCCTCATGACCTACCGGTTTGAAATTCGAAGCCAGCCTGAAGCATCAGCCTACGTGGACCGGAATGGAAAGTGATCTGTGCTTTCAAAATCTTGGTACGGCATGAAACGGAGCAATATGAAATAGTGTCCAAAGTTTGCTAATGGAGCAGAATACGCTCATTATGCGTTCGAACCACGTACCGTCGAGAGGATTACTTGGAACTGCTTGGGAAACGCGGTGTGATGATTATTCGAATTTATCTCATCATTCCCGTTTTCAAGCATAACCTCCTGCTAATCCATTCTCCGGAAACGGTGATACTTGAGTGGATTTGAGAATGTTCGAAATACCAGTCGGCCATAACGTACGTTCTTCTGGCTAGAAAGTGAGCATGAAGAACGTGTTGGACCCCCGTAATGCATCCTGTGGACTACAATTACAATCACAACTACTGTACATCTGATTCAGCCATGTTTTCAAAGCGAGCGTAACATTCGCGTGGTTCCAACCGATATTCACGCTGACTTGATCTCACGTGCACCATCTACACTAGCTCTGTGTCACCACAGAGTACACGGCTGCGCTCAAGAACATAGTAACCCATTGGGAGCACAAGAACCGCCGGGAGTTGGAATCGGTACATAACTGGTATTGCTTGATTCGGCCGGACGAAGGTTGAAACTTCTTCAAACACACCAGAGCGTAAGATCATCTGCCTCAAATACGTGATGTTTGCTTGGTCAGCCAGCCAAAAGTGTTTTACAACAGGAGTAACGATCTCGTGTGAATGCTGGGTTAGTGCGGTTCCGCATCGAGTCCAGTAAATGAATTCATGGCTCCTACTCTGACACTGGTTTTCGGCACTTGATTTCCAGTCATTGAGATCAGGTGTGCATCTGAGGTGGCCTCAAATTGGGTCACCTCCATTGGTGGCGAATACAAACCATGTACCGCCAAGCAAGTCCTTCATTATCAGCCTACTACAAACCAAAGAAATTGGTTCTGAATGTCCTTGAAAACATCACAAACTTCAACGGAATTCAACAGTTGTCTTGGAAAGAAAAAGCAAAACAAACAAAGGACTACGAAATACTGAGCAAATCACAAAGTTCTCCATTCGGCAATGTAATATTTCTTCCTGGTTGATGTAGAGTTGCTGTATTACTTGGTTCCTTGTACTATTTCTGACTTGAATATGAACCCACCACGAGGCATTGTATGGCGATCGGCCGTGGCTGCCAACCCAGAGGCCCAGGAAGAGGATGTTTATTACACATTAGCTGACTTGAAGCAGCGTATGGATTCAGCAGCAAACCGCGGGCGCGAGTTTAATTTGGTCAGTTTAAGAATAGCTGGCCACGATCCCAACCGAAAACAAATCATTCTTCCTGATGGGCGAACGAAAGTGTGGGCCTTCAATGCAGAATATCTTCGTGAAGCACTGTCCAAGTCACTGGATGAAGGACGCATCTTCTCCATCTTCGAACTGTCCAGCTCACCGCACACCGATCCACCCAGGCGAATTTTTGTCCCGCCAAATCTCATGGTACCAAGAGAGGAACGTCTCGAGCGTACCAGAGCGGCAGACGAAGAATTTGCCCGTCGGCTTAATGCTGAGAGAGGTATGATCACTAGGGATCACCTAAATTCACTTCGCCACAGCATGACCTCACCAAAGGGGGGGGGGGGAGTATTACGCTCAGTGATGTAGGGAGTTCAAAGTGGGCCGATATCGCTTCTGATAACAACTTGATGTTGTGTGGCATTAAACAGAACAACCAAATGAGACACTTCCAAAAATCAGTTTGAGTGACTCTGATTGATACGATCCGTTTGATTGGTCGTTTGGAATGACTTGACCAAATCTCGTGAAGACTGTATTCACCTTTTGACCAATTTCTAAAGTTGCTCTCATAAGACCAAAAACGCTTTCCGCTGTTAAAAAGTTAGTTTTTGTCAAGTAATTAGTCATGTGTTTCAGCCTTGCGTCCCATATTTCCCACCGCACCGAACACGGTTGCCGCACGCGTTGCACCACCACCACCCCGATTGCCAAATCATCAGTTTCCTGCTCGCCCAACTAATGCCCCAGATATCCAGACTGCCGACTGTCTAGTCTGCATGGAAGTGATGAATCCAGTGGACCAGACGCCGCCTGGCGTACAGTGCCGGAGATGTTCCAAACCCTTTCACATCCCCTGTATAGCCCAGTGGCTTCAGTTATCAGCACGGGCCGGTTGCCCTCATTGTCGAGAAGGACGAGTTTAGCGACGTGAAACAAGCTAGCTGGCCACCAATGGTCAAATAGTTACATGTTGGTTGACTGGGTCGATTAGTTCACTGCGAAACTAAATGCGCATTTCTCCTGCAATCGATGCCGAAAACGACACGAGATAACTGAAGCTATCCGTTGTGGATCGAGTTGAATCTGCTTCATGGTGAGGATCGTCTGTTGTCGAATTCCGTAATTCCTCTAGCATTACATTCTTATCAATGTTTTCCCAGTCAAACCAACCATGTTATCGATATAAGCTCGATCACCTTGCGATCTGGGACTAGTGTCCACATGACAGTAAGAATCAAGCTTACTGCCAAAAACGAGCAAAAACATGGAGTTGCACAAAGTTCAATAATAACTTAAAATTATCAGTGCATGTTAAGATACTTCACATTAAGAACAAAGAGATACGGCACATGCTTGCATTCATGGTGCAGCATTGCAACAGAACCCACCGGGAGAAGCAGTCAGGTTCAGCAGTCACGGTGAATGAAAACTAACCGTCAGTCGATGAATTTGTTCAACAACAGCCACAGGGTCCAAGATGGCTCGGGGCAGCTTGTTTAGTATTCCGTTCAGTTTTACCCTTGTCTGCAAAAAAACAAAATTATTCTGCACTTAAAATATAGTCATTATAAATGGAATGACCGTTGTAGGACTGAATCGGATCAACAGGCTGATCAGTCCCAGGGTTAGTCACCGCAGGTTTCGGGAACTCTTCCTTTTTCGCGATCGGCTTCTCTGGTGATGTTTCCGCAACTGGAGTGAGCACGGTGGGCGGGGCTGGTTTCTTTGACATTTTCCGTTTAGCTGCCGACTTTTTGCGACCTTTTTTCTTCTTCCCGTGTTTTGATGACTTGTTGACGACTTCAGGCGGTTCAACGGCTTCGGGGGCCTCAATCGTTTCAACAGGTTTTGCAGCCTCTGAGACTGCGGATGGTGCTGCTGATGGCACAGCAGCTGGCGCGTCTCCTGAGACGTTTGGTTTCACGATACCACTATCGGACTTCTTGTTCTTTGCAAAATCAAATGACTTCCCCATCCAGTCAAACTTGCCATCATCAGCCCACGAGTTGGAAGTCAGAACACTTTGGAAAAAACTCCGTAGTTTCTCGTAGCGAGGCTCCGCATAGAACTGTATACTCTTGACATACTTCATATAATCCTGCAACTCTTGCGGGCAATCCTGACACAGTTCATCCATTGTGATATTCTTCTTGTGCATTCCCACGGCTTTCACCTTCTTCAACCGGTCTTTTATGGATGTTCCCTGCCAGGGCAGACGTCCTCTGATCATGTATATCATGAGGTATCCAACTGACTCCAGATCATCACGGTACGACAGTGAGCGACCTTCATGGGATCTCACACTCATGTATCTGTATTCAAAGAAACTTTGTCAGAAAGTCGCTCCGAATACCAAAATTTACCTCATCGTACCGACAGGGTGGGTTTTCATGTTTTCATCATAACAGTATTTCCCTGTGTCTTTATCCTTAAACTGCTGAGCCAGCCCAAAGTCGATCAAGAATATAACGCTATCCTGGTGCTCTTCGGCCAGGCCGACAAGAAAGTTTTCCGGCTTCACGTCTGAATAAACATATCCTTTTGAATGAAGGTATTCTATCCTGTCCAGAACCTGAAGCGCAACTTGACATATCATCTTGAGACTCCATTTTCGTTCCATGGCACGGAAATAATCTTCAAGAGAAGGTCCGAGCAAGTCCATGACTAAGGCGTTGTGTTCTTTTGGGCCGACTCCGAAATAATAACAGCGCGGGAAGCCAAGATGTTGGCCGATTATTTGGTAGATTCTGTACTCCTCGGACAGAGAGTCGTTGCCGTCAGAAACACGTTCCAGTTTAACGGCAAATTTTTTATTGGAAACTACATGTCGCCCCCGTCGCGCCTCGCCGAAACCACCTTTACCCAAGACATCTTCTAAGACGAAGAAATTGCCGACCGTTAGGCCATAGAGCTCATCTACCTTTCCATTTGAGTTGCGCTTTACACCTGCTTCTTCGAGCTCAGCTTCGAGAAGCTTGGTTCTCCTTCTCACTCGTTTTTTGCCTTCGTTCAGCGCAGCTTGCTCGATCGGGTTGAGAGCAGAGCTCTTTTTCTTTTTCTTCTTCTTTTTTCGACCTGGCTCGGTTTCTCCTGTTGTGCTTTTCCTTTTTTTCTTCTCATTGGCTGGGTCGCTCTTGTCACTTTTTAGGGAGTCATTTTCCAGAGAAACATCAGTGATTTTACGCACGGACATGGCGGATGGCTTTTTTGGCAAAGTCGCGGCGTTACTGGCCGATGTTCGAACAGCTGATGACTCTGGCTGCATTTCTGGCTTATCGTCAGCCAGCTGCTCTGAAATAAAACCCGGTGATCGATACGATCTCGTACACAAGCAAAAATTGCTGTCCTCACAATACACAGTTAAAAATTAAAAACTGCATATGTTGCTCTTCAGTTTTGATTTGTTCGATGAAATGAAGCAACGAATAGTCCTCAATCACGAATTTCCCAAGTTTTACCTTGACCTACAGCATTTTGGCGGGATGTCTTTGCGGATGGTGGCCTGGTGGGGGGCGGATCGGACTGCCTTGTGACGTCAGTCTTTTTTTCTTGCACTGCCTTGATCACGGTGCTTTCACTTGTTGCTGGTTTTGGTGTTTCAGGACGCGCATTGGCAGCTTTCCGAGTGTCCTGAGACGCAGGCGGGGTAACATCGGTCTTAATTTTTTCTGGAGGGATAGCAGAGTTCTGAACTTTTGGAGTATCTGGACGTTTGAGCTGCTCCGCGGATTCCTTAGCGTCGCCACGAGTTGGTTTTGTCGGCTCAGTGATTTCGGGTTTAGCCGGTTCTTTCTCTGGCTCTTGATTTTTTGGTTCCTTCTTAGGTCTTTCGAGCTTCGCTCTTACTTTAACCACTTCGGTGACCACGGGTTGAGTAGAATCGGCTTCACCCACAATTCCTGCCACAACAGCAGGTTTAATCGGATCTTTCACCACCACAAGTTCAGATTTAACATTTTCAAGCTTAGATGAGTCTGGCACAACAGTCAGTGGAACTGAAAGTTTAGCGGTCGTGTCAGCCACTTCTTGAACTTTGACTGGCTTTAGCTTTACTCCGGCAATAAAAGTAGGCTGGGCCTTTGTTTCAACTGCTGTGTTCATCTTATCCTCAAGTGGTGCTGGTTTTTGTGTATCAGTTTTTCCAGGGGCATCAATGCTTTTCGTCTGAGGCTTTGTTTCAGTTTTGATTTTCTCAGCAGGCAGAACTGGCTTGGCCCCCTCATCGTCGACGAGGCCTTCAGGGAGTGCATCTGGAGTTGAACCAGTCTTTGGTTTCTTCTTCTTCTTTTTTGACTGTGTAATCTCGCTTGGTTTCTGAGCTCCATCTGTTGGGGTGCCACCAATCCAGCCTCCCTTACCATCAGGTACTGGCGCTTGCGCAGAAGGTGCAGAATCAGCGAGATCGGGCTTTACGGATCCTTCAGGTGCAGATGAGCTGGGCGGAGGGACAGTGGGCTCTCGTTTTTTAGCACTAGATGGCGGTTGAGATGGCAAAGCAGCTGTAGATACAGATGGGGCAACTGGCGCGAGCTGAGAATTCGGGGCAAGAGATTCGGTGGGATCGGAGTCAGGTTTTGCTTTCCGATTAACAGATTTCTGCACATCTAGCATTCTAGCATCATATTGCTTAATTCGTTGGTAGAATATTCAGTCAGATGAACAGGAGACAGCGTTGCTAACGCAACGATGATTAATAGTGTATAACCATAAGCACTTGGAAAGCATATTTCGGTGTGCTTAAACGATACTCGAATCTGTCGATCCCAATACCACCTTTACAATGGCCTTTGATTACTATGCCGTTCTGGAATGCCAACCAGATGCCTCCCTGCATGAAATACATTCCAATTATCGCAGACTAGCACTCGATAGTCACCCTGACAAACCACACGACAACCCCACATCCCAAAAACTGAAATTCCTACAGATCGGCGAAGCATACGATGTTCTTCGTGATCCATTCCTACGTCAGCTTTACGATGAGCTCGGTACTTTATTTCGCTTTGTGGGAATTCGGACATAAAGGCCAACCCCCACAATAATTCTTCAGGAGTCGATGGATTGTCCGTCAAGTTTACTTGTCTACCTGCATACCCACATGGTTATCGATATCACGGTCAACCGTTACGAACATTTGAAGAGCATTTTGGCACGATCCATGCATTCGCTGATGTAAATTGTCAAACACCAGACCTTACACAGAACTAACCTCATCAGAGCTTGTCTTAGGATTATCTCTCCCGAGAAGGCACAGCAGAATACAACCTCTACAGTGACATCTACCGAGCTCGCGACAAATCTCAACTGCCTCCTATTATTATCGAGCTTGACGCTTCATTAGAGGAGCTTTTTTACGGCAGCATCCGAGAAGTTGAATATCGACGCCTTGTTGTCAGTGAGGACGGCTCGGACTTGTATGAAGAGATTGTCGTCAAGAATATCCATGTCCAGCCTGGATGGAGAGCTGGAGTGCAGGCTGTGTTCGAAAAGGAAGGCAATCAAGCGCAGAATATGATCCCCTCTGATGTGGTTGTTCAGATCATCGAGCTGCCACATGATCGATTCACACGGGATGGAAACGATCTTCGGATCAAGGTCGAGGTGAGCATTTCGCGATCCTGAATTCGCAAAGCAACACAAGACCAATTTATCAATAATTTTTGGAGGATAACATTTTTGTTTGTTTGTAATGCGTGCATTGTTTTCTTCAGGTGGATTTGTTGGTCGCTCTCTGTGGTGGCGACATCAGTTTGAATAGCATCGATGATCGACCAATCAGAATTGAAGAAACCAACATAATTAAGCCTGGAAGCATTCGTCGTATTGAAGGCTATGGAATGCCCACTGGGAAGACGGACTGTCGCGGTGACCTTTACCTGGATTATGATGTGGTCTTCCCGGGCGATATGGACTTGGCACGACGTGACATGGTGGCCAACGCACTGACAGCCCGTCCATCCAAAGTGGCTGTGCCAACAACCCTTCTTTCAATCACTGGACCAGAGGCACAGCTCAGTCCAGACTATTTCAATTACTATCCACAGACGCCAGTCACGGAAAGGCATACTGAAATCTTTGTAAGCGGGACTGGAATTCTTCAACGATTGGAGCATTACGGCTGATAAGCCGAATCACAGAATCTGGGTTTCTCGCATGGAACAATTCTTGACCATCCTTGTCAGGACGTCCAGCTGTTTCTAAAACTGTTGATAGTATTTTCAACGACCCAGCAATGTTATCATCAAGTTTTTTTCTGATAGAAAAAAAAGTTTAAAATTGCGACTGTTCCGTGCGGCTTGTTTATCCGGTGATCATATACATATCGGCTTTCTTTTCAGTTTATTTGCTTCGGAGCTCAGTATAACACAGGCGTGTATAGAAAAATCTCGTGAGCATATACGGAATACCATGTACAGAAAAAAAACCAATTCTAATAAGAAGATAAAAAAATGAATAGCGAATAGCTAACTGATGACTGATTTAAGAGCAGCCCCAAACACACAAATTCATACACTTGATGGCGCTCAATGAGAGCAGAAGTAAGTTCGGGGCTACGAAAAAATAATTGCAAAAAAAAGATATAAAAGGCAAGATTTTTTTCTTGTCTCGGTTAAATTTCGAAGCAGTTTTCTAGAATGATTCGTCGGCGCCCGCGTTCCGCTTGATACCAGGCTCTGGAAATTAATATCTTCGCTTTCGGAACTCATTTAAAATCTGGTAGCGCTGCAAAAGTGGCTGAGAAAATAGAAAATGCTAAGAATAATGCTGCATTCTTAATGTTACACATGATTTACCTCTAGCGAAATGGCAAGGCAGGACGAGCCCACCGCCCAGCTCACGCAAAGAAAATCTCTCGATTTTGTTCCATCCCGCGTAGTTAGCTCTGTCTCGGAAAATTTCAACAGCTTTTGTTCCTCTCATATCACGCCCGGCTGAATCATATTTCGTGTACAGGACTGAGTCGTGGAGCAGAATTATATCCGTAAACCCCTCGTAATCGAAAGATCGTATAACTCGCCCAGTTTCCAGGCAAAAGTAAATTCCCGTACGATCAACTGTGAACAAAATAAAAATGAAGATTTATGCGACATGCTCGTTGAATTTTCAGATTATGATGGAAGAATTCTGGACGATGGAAGAGTTTTCTCCCACTGCAAACCCCAAGCTGAATTAAAATCTGAATTGAGATTGCCTGGTAGCCAGAAGAAAACACTTCCCCAACATGCCTCACCAATCTTCATGCAGATAACCTCCTCACTTATTTTAATTAAATCAGACATATTTCTGTCCACATCAACCTTGCAGCAGATGCTAGACTGGTTTTCGGGATTAGGGCACTGTAAACTACGCACGAAATCAATGACAAGTTTCAGAGTTATTTGCATCAAATTTCATGTAAAACTGAAGTTTTAAAACTAAAGTTTTGTGTTCATATTCTAAGGTGAACTATTCAGTCGAATTCAAGTATTCAGAACTTCAGTTGCATAACTGCAGTACGAGGGTCCGGTGCAAAAAACGTAGTTCGCTGTCACATAAACCGGACCGCTCTAACACCGTCTCACTCTTGTGACATCGATCTATCCCGTGCCGCGGCCTCGGATTTTACACTCCATTGAGTATGCGTATTGTTAGTGTCAAGAATTATCGTTCGTCGCCAGAAATAGTGAGGACATACCTCTTATAACAGCACGATCACAGCCGTTGGTCTGAAGTTTGCCGTAGCGTATACTCCAGTCATTGCAGATGGGATATCCCGTCTGTATTTTCCTGATGCTGCAGTCCCTCTGGTCGAATCGGGACAGGGATCCATTTTGTTGGAGGATGTACATTGACTTTGAGGTAATGCTGACCGATGCATCGGCAAAATTGTCGAGAACAGCGTTAAACTCCTTCTCAGCGGTTTCGATGTTCATACAGTCAATCTCTACAGCATCTCCTCTTACCACGACGAAGCAGAACTTGCCACCGAGGACCGCCCCTGAAACAAGATAGTTGTAATAACTTCTACCAAAATTCAAACAGCAGGAAGATGTTATTCCACTATCCTCTCTAAAACTGCCGTCATATTTAACTCAACAATACCATCTTTTCAGAAATCATCGCGAAGACTACACAATTTGACACCGCGCACAATTAGGTTGGCTGTTTTAGCTGACGATAATGCTACCGTACTCGCCACTGCATTGATGCACGGACGGGAGTTTGCATTAAATGGGGTATGAAATAACCACCTTACCTGAAATAAATTTAGTCGCCATGCAGTCCAGAATGGGAATCCAGCACCGTTGGCCGAGATCAAGCCGATGCAGTGTATGAACCACTTCCAGGTTCCTGCGCGGGGGGAAAGTTGAACCACGTCCAACTTTCCCCATAATCACGTAGAAAGAGCCGTCATCACTTTCGACCACATGCAAAATGTTGAAGCGTTTTCCTAACAACTCATTGGGAATCGCCGGAAAGAGTTTGAGTTTCCTGGCTTCCATATCTATCAGAATCGAAGGCGACCCATCGGTGTATAGGAAAAGTATTCCGGCGGTCAGACCTTAGGGAAATTGTTGATTACCACAACATAAACAGAATTCATCAACATACCTGAGCATCTTGAGCCCATTTTGAAACTAGTCGACGAAATGAGCGGGTTTGGATTCTCCTCCACAGAATCCTTAACTGTTTTCATTGCATTGGCGTACGTCTTTACATCTCCACTCAGCAAAAGTGATTTGTCTGGCTCGATCTGGTCCCATCGGATTCTGGAAAGCAGTGCTGACACATATTGCTCTCGACTGGAATCCATGAGAATCCAGCGGTCGACTGCTTGTAGTACTTCCATTTCAGGGCCCCAATTGACGTGATCGCTCTCGAGTAACTCCACCATCTGCATACACAGCTTATTCGCCATCAGGCAAGAAACGAAGCAAGAAGAACTCACCAAACTGAGAGGGAGGTCATTCAGACACTCGATCGAACAAAATACATCGCGAACACTTTCAAACACTCTTCGCTTGTACATCGGGATCAACGGTTTCAGCATTTCGTGTTGATCGATAAAACTCAATACTTTGTAGCAGCTTACAACGTCGAATTTCTCCACGTTTCTCGAGAGGTAGCCCAAAGCCAGATTCGTAAGATGTCCGATATTGAGGAAATCAGCGGCGGTAAATACCGATAAAACATTGGCTCTATCCAGACCAATTTTGCCAGTATAAGCAAAATTGACGAACCTGAAAAAAAATCGGGTTTGTTCATGCTTGTATGCTTGTTTAAAACAGACTTAAGCGAATGACGTACTGAACCATAGTCTCATGCGGGATGTTCTCGAAATTGAGCTTAGCCCCGCAGCTCAGGCTTGAACACATCCTGGTTTTGATGACTGAGCTGAGCGCGCATAAAACCAGTGAGTGGCAAGATATTCCAAAAGTGCTTCCCTTTCCGGTAACCTCCACATCACAGAACAGTCCAGACTGTTGAAGTTCCGCTAGTTTTCCGAGCAGGCTGGCGGAATACTGGTTGACTTCGTACGCGAGTTGCTTCTCATGCGCCATGAACGACAGTTGGGCGAACTGAAAAGGACTCTCCCAAAATATTTCCGTTCGATTGGCTGCGAAATCGAGTTCTTCCGGAATTTCAAGAGCAGGCTTTGACCCACCGTGACTGGACTCAATGGCTTGCCTTGCAATCTTTTCCTGCAAGTCTTTCACATTCCTACAACGACAAAACAACGCGGATTACGTAAACTACTTGTGGCGTCTAAGAAAGTTAAGAAATAATCATGCGTAATACGTAAAATACATACGTACTTTCACCCAGTTACTTTGTTTTATACTGATTTACCTCTTCTCTTCTTCGAGAGAATATTCCAACTTTGCCTTCTTAGCAAGAGCATTTTGCAGCAAATCTTTCAGTACCGTCATCTTGTCGCGTTGTGGACCGACGTTCATCGAAAGACGTTTCGGAATGGAGCCACCACCTGGCTGATCCGGGGCCTGCAACAACAACTGTATATTTCGCAGCAAACAGAAACACTTTGGCTGATGAGAAGGTCTCTATATCAAAGCCGTGTGAGGAGAATTCCAAAGACAAGGTTGTAAAAAAACGCGATGATATTTTCGAATACTTGGTGCAAACAGCTTGATATATCAGCTGGACTGCATCAAGTTGATTTCCACAAGGCTGCGATGGTCTAGCAAGTCGGATTAAAAAAAAACTCGCCAATTGAAATTTCGAATTGAGCAGGGGACTAAGAAGGAAAAAGTGCTTTCGTACCTGTCGGGAATGGTCCGAGCCTGTTTGTTCTGGAGCTATTCTTGAACGATGCTGTTCTTTGGAATCCTGGGCAATCTCGTCGTTCCTCTCTGTCTGTGTTTGGAAACAGCAATTTGAATTATCCACAGATGAGCTGTTCGGTTTTGCAGCTGATGCTGTTGATGTCACTGCACTGGCACAACTTTGAATATTGCCCATTTTCATGAAGCGTATTATCGTATAATATGGTAGATATTTGAAAAGAATCAAGATTTTCTCGAAAGCTGGTGTAGCACGAATGATATCGTTTTACGCAGTCGAAGAAATGCACAACTCGATTTGGACTCAGACCAACAGCTGATTTGCCCTGCCAGTCAATCGGACTCCTTTGTTGCGAATTTCCCCGCTTTTTCCGCCCCTGCCGCTTTTTGCATATCAGTAGCTCTAAGTGATAACGGGCAAAAACGGAACTTCGCTACCCGCTTCCAAATTGATTGCCGTTAAGTTAGTGAACGAACTGACTCAGCATTCAAATTACCTGTATTCCAGACGTGCCGCCAGAGCTGCTCTTCTTTATTTCGCACACTTTCTTGTGTTTTGCCCAATGTTTCACCCGGCACTCTCTCCTACAATACCATTCCTGCTGACAAAAGGAGCATCTCTGTTTTGCGGGATGACCACAAAGTGCGCATTTAGCTGGATCCGCGATTACAGGCTCCATGTTATCCGTGGTGTATATATTCGCCATCCTAAATTCAAGCTGATAGTTTTCGAAAAGGTATTCCAAAAACAACGTACCGGCCAGCAATCGACTTCAGAAGCCCAGTATCTCCAGACAAACTCTCTAAATGTTTACGAGCG
>JAQIWT010000263.1:0-25562 GCA_034696485.1 Isohypsibius dastychi | reverse complement strand
TTTCACGAACAAAGATCCGAAAAGTTAAATAATCACGAGTTTATGCGAATAGCGAAGGGTTCAGTTGATTCTCGATGGATTTTCTCAAACTTTTTTGTTTAAGTCATGCATGGATTTTCCATGTCACGTATCGTTCGAAATTTATCAAATTGGTGAAAATTAATTCGTGGCTTCGTTTCCGATTGTCCGCCGTTGAGTTCCAATACGAGTCATTCGTTCTTATCAGAATTTGTTCACCAGTCTAATCTCCGAATTTTCCTCAGGAAGCGGCGGAGAAACTACTTCAAGATGCTCAGCCATCGACATTCCTTAACTCGGCAGTGAACCACAAATTTTGAGATAGCCTGAATTCTCAACGAGACTTGACTTAGATGCGTCTCACCTTGCGTTGGAAGGGAATTGGAAGTTTATTGGTTCACAAAGTGAAACAGTGCTCAAGACCAAGAGAGGAGGAGTGGGGGGGGGGGTGTTTCGGTATTGAAATAATGATTGGGATGAAACAATAATGTCTTGGGGAAATTGTAGAATTTTTTCAGCTAAATCGCTGGCTAATAACTTCAGGGACTTGGAGGTGAAGTGCCAAGAAAAATTCCATTTCTTTCCTCACCCGAGCCGAAGGCGAGGGGAGCACTTGTATTGTATGTTCAGGGGTGATCGAAATGCATTTTATGTTTGGCCTCAAAGTTTGAGTGGAGAGAGAGCGATGTATTATGGCGAGTCAGCAATAACAAAAAAATCGTGACCTCTGACCAGCTTGACCGTTTACTGCCACGTTTGCTGGTTGCTTCTTCCATTTTACTACTCAACATACTGCCAACAACGACCTTGCAGCACACACAGTTTTTTATTCCATTCTCCAAAGTAGATCTACCGTCCAAATCTAACCCATAATAGAGCAGTGTGTCCATTATAGGGATGAGCATTGATCACTGCTGAAACGGAACTTGAAACGCGGATTTCTACAGATAGTGTACTCGGGTGGAAAACAGATACATCTTTCAAACAATGGGCAACTGTGACTACCGTCTTTGGTCCTATAATAGAGCCGCCTCACCTGTAATAGCCTTTGACCCTGGCTTTGAAAACAGCGAAATAAAATACGTTTCACTGTGAGAGATGGCGCATGTCTGGTGGTTATTACAAACCAACAGAGCTGTCCAACAGAAAGGCGGTCCACTGTGATATTTGGTCCGCCGATGATTCTGTTAAGAGGTCCTCGTTCCAAGCGGCGATATGGCTTTGGTCTGTAGTCTCGGAGCCTGACTTCGTCATGCGCGATGATATGAGAAGCTGGATTCAGCAAGGTATTTTTGAGGCGTCCGATAGTACCGATGGGGTAAAGGTCTTTCTTAATACAACCCTTAATTAGACGGTCCCGACCTACCCTGATACGGTAGTAACGCTTGCTGGCTCGAACTGCCGTTGGCCACAGGACTGGTTGCTTCTCTGGTTGGAGTGGTGCTCTTGGTTTCTTTCGTCTTCTGCCTGTTCCTCTATGGGCTCTAAACACCGTAATCGAACTTTGACCCCAACGAAGCCTGTACAGAGGTAGTACCTGATAGTAGTGTCTGTAGTACCTGATCAAAAAGGGACGATACCACTCTGATCAGGCTAGTGCTTTAACCAATAACTCAGAACTCAGAATTCAGATCTCAGAACTCAGAATTCAGAACTCAGAACTCAGAACTTAGAACACAGAATTCAAAATTTAAAACCCTATACTCATGTTTAACTAATGTTTAAAATTAGATTGCAGTTTGAAAGAACATTCCTAGAAAACGGTTTGTATGGTATTGGGAACCGTAGTTTTTATATACTGTGTGGCAGGCATATCGATCGCCCTCACACCCTCAATCTTCGTGGTCAAACCAAAAACATCGTGGAATTGTGGTCACAATGTGACTTCTGGAAGAAAAATCATTTTGGGTTTTGACTATATCGCTTTGAAAGTCGGTCCTTAAACCCGCATTTTGGAATCTCGTTCCACTTAACCCTGAGCAGCAGGTCTTGGAAGAGTGTTCAAAAGCGTTCATTCAATGCCGCGAGTTTATGGCAAAAATCAGTTTCGAAAAAGAACTCGATCCAGATACAGTAGCTGAATGGTTGTCCTAAATGTTCTGTTTCAACGTGACAGTCAAAATGTTACAATCATGACAGGTGTTTTTTGTCCCCCCCCCCCGGGGGGGGGGGGGGGGGGACCTAAGAGTCGTTGCCATCTCGAGGTCCTAGAAAAGTCTCAAGGGAAGGTATGAAAAGTCTGCCTATTCTCTATCAACTTTCCTCTCTGTCCCTATGAAAATCATGACTTTTCGAAGAGTCTCTCTACCCGCTATCATGCTGTGACGTCATCACCAAATGTGACGTCACTACAAATGATGACGTCACAACCGGAAGTGACGTCATGACCGGAAGTGACGTCACAACCGGAAGTGACGTCATGACCGGAAGTGACGTCACAACCGGAAGTGACGTCACAACCGGAAGTGACGTCATGACTGGAAGTGACGTCATGACCGGAATTGACGTCATGGCTCATCATGACGTTAAACTTTGGAGTGACGTCACCAATATCGAGACCCTAAAAAAATGATAAAAAAGTTGTAAAAAGTCTGCCTATTCTCTATCTCCTGCTCTGTCTGCCTCTATGAGAACCATGACTTTTTGAAAAGTCTCTCTACCCTCTATGAAGGGGGGGGGACAAGCTAATTTGCGCAGCGAATTAGAAACCCTCAAGGGTTTTGCCGGTATATTTAGTTTACAACCACCACAACTCACTATTCATTTAACACTTGAATCCATAATTTCATGCTGAATGCGTTCGTTCATATGATGTGCCAGCCGGTTTCTTACCTTCAGTACTTCGGCCCGCAAGGAAGCAAACTTCATCTTCCAATACAGTTTATCCGAAGTTTATTCGTCGTATTTTGGTATAGGCGTTTTTAGTCAGGAATAAACAGAGGTAGTTGGCCTATCATTTCTGAGTTCTGAGTTCTGAGTTCTGAATTCTGAGTTCCGAGTTATGTGTTAAAGCACTAGCCCTCTGATCAGAGATTTCAAGGCATATAATAAAACAAACCACACAAAAACTTAGAAAATCCCAGACTGTTCATGTTTTTGTATTCACATTTTCGTTGTTTTTGAGCACTTGAAAATATTGTTCACTTGAGTTACAGTCCTGAAATGTTATGCTAGTAGGATTCTGATGAGATGTGATGCCGAGAAACAGCTCTGTTGCGCGTAAAATTTAGCGTCTGGCAGTATTTTTAGTCAGCTCTACCTACCACTGTCCAAGTGAAGTTGCCGGTCATTGGTCAGAAACCAGAAATCAGCAGCCATTTGGTAGTAGATCAGAAGAAGGCGTTGTAACAATTTGAAATCAGATAACAAAGAGAACAAACAAATCTTGTTAAAATTAGTAAGCCATACGATATGGGGGTTGGATGAACTCTGTCAATATTGTGCAGTCTTAACGTACGTGCAGTTTTAATTGTTTGCAGAATCGGCTTTGGACCAGATTTTGAAAATCTTAGGTTTTACGAAACCGCGATACAGGTCAGGTTATATGAGGTCGAGATATGTGGTCAGTCTTAAGATTGAACAATTTTAAGTTTCGTTAAATTTTAAGTTTTCAAAAACTTAAAATAACCGAGTAATCCCGGTCCGAATGCGCATTTTTGTTTTCTTGGTCAGTTTTAAAAAAAATTCTCCATTGACCAAACGCAGCTACAATTTAATTCCAAGCGAATTCTTTTCGAAAGGGCACGATTGGAGCTCTGTTACCCTCATGCCACACCGGCGAAGGGGGGGGGGGTGTACTTGTTCTTTGTGTCAAAAGTAAATTCGCTCGTGCAGATGGCAGAATTCCAGGAAAAAAACTGAAGGCACTGACAGCCTTCAAGGCTCCTAGGGCCAGCAACGCATGAAAAAATTTGAAAGAAGTTTTTTCGATCGTGATTTGGCGCATCATACGCGAAATAACGTATCATACGCGACGTAGCGAGTTGGACACGGATTGAGTAGACCAACCTCGCCAGATGAACGCCGCTTCGTGAAATATTTCCGGGGGGGGGGCTAATGATGTCATCCCATTTTAAGTCTATCGTGCAACCCAAGCGGTCCCACATTTTGGAGTGCGGTTGGATAACGTCTATTCGAAAATCGAGTGGACCAATGAACATTTTAGTTTCAATTCAACAAAGGATCGACAAAAACACGCATTGGCCGACCGAAAGCTCAATTTTTGTTGGTGCGCGGAGCAACCAATGAGATGCCATGTGACGTCATGCGACTGCCCTCCTGAGACCTCGAACCGCAGTACACTTCGTTGAGAAATTTACTGGCAAAGTCCTGTGTTAAGTCTACGAGAGTTTTCCAGTAAATTTCTTAACGAAGTGTACCTTTTGGGTTTCACGATATGCAGCTAACCTATGACCAGAAGGTCCCCCCCCCCCCCCATGATAGGGCGTTCCTTCCGGGGAGGGTCGTTTCGTGGAACGACTTTGAAGAAAAATTGATACTGGGTCTTTTTTTGCCTGAGTCCCGAAAGTACTGTAAGTGATCGCTGGTTGAGATATTGTGTCGGAAAGCACACCATTGCGATCGGTCCTTATCAGTGAGAGCCGATAAATAAGAAAAGAATGATTTTAAATCCTTTCCTATCGTGTGACAAGATCACAAACTGAATGGAGATCTAAACTGCAAGACCTGTGATGTGCAGTAACCCAATAAATCATCATCATTGTGGTCTGTGGCAGTAATTGCGTTGATCGAATATATGGTGGAAGCTATAAAATGCACCTGCAAGAAATCGTAATTGAATCTCAGGTTACGACTTATGAAACTGATCACCGGCCAGGCGAAGCAGCCACTGATGCATAAACGTACGCATCAGCTGATTCGCAGGTCTTTCAAATGCTGAATTTGTTTGTCTCCAAACCCTATCCGCCTGGTCCTCTACCGCCGCGTCCGCGTGGTTCCATTGTCCCGCTTGACGACGCCCTTCTCCACGACCACCTCGTCCGTGTCTGGCTTGCACCATGCCTGGAATCTAAGACCTCCAGCGCCACTCTTGTTTTTTGGAGGAAATTCAGAATCATTATCTGGCTGAGTGGAGACAGCTGCCCGGAAAGCTACGATGACGACCGCCATAAAGAACGAGAATTTCATGATGATGAGATCAGCAAGATAATCTATGAGTCTGGTGAATAACGATCAAACGTTTATACACCACAGGAATGCTTTGAGTCTCAACATTTTTTGTCATGACAGCGCATTTTCGAAGTTGAGTTGATTTCTCGTTTTGACTTTTGCTACATACCCCATGGTAGAGTGGATGCGGTTATTTGTAGAGAAATTCATCAGGCTGACAAAATGCCTGGTTTGCCGTGCGTCCTTTAGATTGATATACGTCGGGTAGATATGTAACTGAAAATTTGTATTCGAAGAATAAAAAAGATCATTTGCACGCCGTTGCTTTGTTATTATCTTCGCGCCCGGCCAGATTCCTCTACCTCGTGTTCTACTCATCTTCCTTTCTCACTTCGAACACCTTCTTCAACATTCGCTTTTCCAAAACCTGGTTCAGTACATGCACATTTGATACTTTTGAATGCCGCAAGTAATTTCAGGTAATACTGAATCTAGAGACCTGATTAACATGTAATATTGGCGGTAAAAACAGGTTTCTAAACTTGCTGTGTGGTATGGGCTAGAAAAAAAGGCAAAAACCCCTTAATCAAACTGAAAACCATAAAACTGAATATTTGGATACTAGGGAAGCATATCCGGAAAACTTGCCAAATCGAGTGCAAAGAAATGGGGGGCATTGAGCAAGATATGCGCCACACCGCATCACACCATCGGCAATTCCTGTCGAACGGGGGATTTGGAATATTGTGAGTTTTGAGAACTGATTCCTATTGGTCGATTTGTCCGACTCTTCAGTAGTTTGAAACTTTGTTCACTTTTTCCATTAAGTTGCATAGTGAAAAATTCTGAAATCTCAAAACCCCAGCCCATCAAAGGTCACTTTGCGACAAAGTTGTCTCGGAATGTGGTAAGTCTCCGCCAAAATTGGGAGTCCGTCTGCGCCCTATCGATAGCTTGAGTGAACAGGCTTCAACAACGGTGTTTGAAAGACGCCTGCGCTATGATTCTTCTTGTTTCAAAAAAAAGGGATTTCAAATACAGCCCTATAATGTAACAAAACTGTTGGGGATTATCAGTGTTATGGTCTACGGGAAGCGAGACATACATGATCGAGCAGAACTGATTGTCAAAAACCACCAAAAAGCTGGCCCAGTTACTTGGAATGAAGGGGGATACAGAAGCAAAAACTGTGCATATGTGCCCGAACAAAACAGTAGTTCGGAAAGAGGCCGACTGAGAACAAGGGGAAAAGAACTACGGCTGTACTCTGAGACATGTGGAGACAACGAGCTATCACTGTGATGTTTGCAACAAACATCACGAGAAAAAAAACCCTCGATAAAGAATGGAAACCATTTTATAACCCTTCCCATGCGTCGTATCATGAAAGTGACCATGGGCTCATATGGGGAGTATGTGACAAACGGAGTCACTCTGGCAGAAAGCGACAGCGATGGCATGAAAGCTGTTAAGCATGGGAAAACAAATGACACCATGAACTTGAAGAACAATGAACTCAGCATTTTGATTTATGGTGACGGCAGCGTTCTGATCCGTGGCACGCAGAAGATATTGTATCTGATGTTCACACAGTGTAATGACAAACCATTGCATGTTTGCCGGCCTGTCTGGTTTCTGTACTCGGTGTGGGTTGGTGAGACAATGCCGTCGGAATAGAAAGCATTCCTGGCGGAGCTGAGCAAGCAAATGAGGTCAATGAATTCAGGAAATGAGGGTTACAGCCCTATTACGTGGATCGACGGGAAAATGAAGGAGCGCAAGTCAGACGTGTTTTTCATAACGCCATTGCTGTTTCACCCGAAACAGCGGCGCTGAATGGACAACTTGGACATTCAGCTTACCGCATCTGGTGCACGCAGGTAAGAAGCGATGGTTCAGCAAGGCTGCCCCAGCTTTGCTATCACTAAGTCATTATGCATTGCTGGTCGTCTGACATTCTCTTGGACTCAGAATTCCGTAGTCAACCTCTCGTAGTCTCTATTTTCGTATTCCTGAGCTCTCATACTCCGAACCTAACCCTGTCACATTCACTCGTATTCAGCAGTTTCGTAGTAGACAGTTCAGTGCAGAAAGGATGCATGAGATTAGAGAGATCTCAAAAGCTTGAAAATGAAGACTACGGAACCTCTTACAACAACACAACTTTTTCATGAAGAAATTGAGCGCTTTAAGCAAAAATCATCCACCACAGTTTTTCAATTGATTCCTGAAACTGACGCAAAAAACCGCTTTTTGCAGCTATCTAATGCAACACAGAGGTGTGTAGATGCTTTGCCAGCAATTTTTTCTTCAACTGACCGTGCAGCCTGTCTAACAGTTCATGTCAAAACTGAGCATAAAATACTAGCACACCGCGCTTACTGTCGTAGTACTACAATGCAAAGCAGGCAACTCGAATAGCTCGGAAAATCAAAATGAATTATATGTCGAATAAGTGGGGGCCAGTGGTCAGAAACTTGAAAGGTCCAGCTCACAGTTTGGGTTTGCCCTCCGCACTCATTTGCGATTCGAGCCTGTGCCCAGCTTTGAAACTGAAACTTTGCTCCTGTTCTTGATTTCTTCTCCTTCTTCGACTCTTTCCTTTCATCAGTTCTACTCTCCCTTCTGGTCGTCTGCATTATTCTAGTCTCGATTGTTCTTGTGTGTCCTTGCGGAAATATGGATTCCACCCAGAGAGAAAATATGATTGCCTGCGCACTTGAGGCTGTGAGATCGGGAAAAATGTCTCAATCACAAGCGGGGAAAGTTTATGGAATTCCACAGCCAACACTTTGCCGCAGATTATCCGGAGCCTCAAGCAAGATGGGTAGGAAATTCAAGTTCACAGCTGAGGAAGAAGTCGAGCTGGAGGAGGTTATCAAATCTTGTGGGAAATACGGAATTCCGTTGAGTCGAAGACGGATTCGCCATTTAGTGATCACAGCTGGAAATATGAAAGGTTCGTTTTCTTTGTGAGTGTTTGATAGAAACTGAGTCAGCTGAATATTTGCAGGTCTGAAGCAGCTGAGCTTCTCAAATCAGTGGTTCAAAGATTTTTTCAAGCGACATCCTAAATTATCATGGAGGAAAACAACCGGAAGTAACCAGAAAGTCATACGTGGATGGACCAGAAGTACTGCAAATTCTTACGTCGAGAAGCTGAACCAGCTCCGCGATGACGGTTATTTTGGTGATCCTGAAGGAATCTGGACGATTGATGAATCGCCGTTCAAGCTTGCTGACCCTCATGACGTCGTCGCAGCGGAGAAAGGCAGTCGTAACGTCGTATCATATATTGAAGGAACCGATCGCGACCATATCACTGTGTTAGCCTGTGGCAGTGCAGCCGGGAAGATGCTTCGTCCATTAGTTCTATTCGATGGCAAGGTTCATTTGGAGTCCAGATTCCAGGGTACGATGGACAAAGTTTATATCGGAGTCACAGATACAGGAAATATGGAGTACAAGCCCTGGACAAATTATATGAAGCGAGAACTTCTTCCGGCTTTAACCGCAGACAAGGTAAAACTTTGGAGGAAAATAAACTGGGAAAATCGTATTTTGTATTGTTTTTAGATTCACATGTTTTGCTTTTCAGAATTTGATCATTTTCGACGGTCACCATTCACACATTAACAACACCGTGTTTTTTGAGTTGATACTTGAAGCCAGGAAGAACGGAAAAAACGTTCAGCTGCTGTGCTTACCCGGTGGGGTCACATCTTTACTACAACCCTTGGATGTGGGAGTTTTCGGGCCGGTAAAACGACGATGGAACTTGTATTTACGAGATAATCAAACTGTTGGCGAGGTAAAGCTAATTATTCATATTTCTTCACCAAAGTAACAATGGTTTGTTTTTTCACAGGTCACAAGGAATGAATTCACCTTTCACTTGATGCAGATTTGGGAGGGGCGGGATTTTCCAACATTGCTGGCCAATGGATTTCGCGAAACAGGATTATTCCCATATTCACCGGAAGTCATTTTCTCTACTTTGCCCGAAATTGAGAAAGCTGTCACTATTGAGCCGGAAAAGCATCAAGCGCAGCTTATTGTCGCTCGGAATAGTTTTCGGGAGATGGGAATTGCGGAAAACGAAATCGAAGCTTTGCTAAAGATGTCGGTCAGCGCTGCTTATGGTTTGGCCAAACCAGATCTGATGTGCCGCTCGCTCGCGGAGGTGATTTTGAAGAGGTCTGAACATCGCCCAAAGAAGCTCCCGAAAGATAGGCGACTTGCGACGGACTCTGGTGCAATACTTCTTTCGCCGGATTTCCAGGCAGCCATCGAAGAAAAACAGAAGAAGAAAACGATCAAGTCCAAGAATGACAACCTTCCTCATGTGGAGAAGAAAGGGAATCAAGACAAGATGGCCTGTGATACTCCGACTGCGCCTAAAAAACGTGGTCGTCCTCGAAAAAATCCAAATTGACTGTTGCTAGTTCCCGGTTCATGTTCTTTGTGTTATTCGATCGTTTCGGGTGTTTTTGTTGTTGTCTTTCTTTGTCTTCCTCATTTCCGGTGTGAAGAGCATATCTTTAAATTTTATGATTCCGGTTTACTGGTTGGATGAAATTTAATTTCTTAAAACCACCATTTGTTATTCTTGTTCTGCAGTTTTTTACTCGAATCGTTCACCGACTCTTGAAATTCAGTTGTATTATTGATAACGGCAACGATCTTATTTATCTGGCGGTCCGCTTCCAAGCGTGTGATTTTAGCTAGAATTTCTCGTAGCATCGGGGTGAATTCCCCTCGGCCGCATTATTCGACATATAATTCATTTTGATTTTCCGAGCTATTCGAGTTACCTGCTTTGCATCGTACATCAACTTCGGGATTCTTGGCAGTGTCAAAGAAAAACTTCTTGCCGTAGTCCTCCTTTGTGCGCATTTCACGGTTAAGGCGGAGATCTGTTGAACTGCCGGAAATGGAGCTCGTTCTTGAACTGATTCTATAAAACAGTTCGTAAGCTAATCAAGGTACTCCGTAAGCATCTACACGATTCTCTACCTGCTGTACCGCTCGTGGCACCTTTTTGTCAACATCAGTATCCATAACCGTGGAGAAAGGCGCCTCACTCTTCGTTTGAAGTCTGTCAGCGATTTGGTTCTAAAACCGCATCTTTTGTCGCTTGCACTAGCGATTACACCGATGTGCTGCGAGAACGCTGGAAAGAAATTATACGTGCTGGACTATACGCTCGACTAAAACTCTGCTCCACCGTTCTCTGCTAAGAGACCCGTCAACGATGCAACTTCCTCGAAAATCAACATATATTCATTCTTCACGAACAGAAAGTTATTTGTACTGTTTTTTTGATCAGTTTCTCGGTCATATAGCTTTGCTGACAGTTTGATAAGGCTCTGTGTCTTCATCCGGGCCTTCCTGTGAAAACTTCAAATCAGTCGAATACAGAGAATCAGCGTCAATTTGACCGTTTTTTGTCGTTTTTGGTACTGAGTAGAACAAACCTGTCCGTCGCTGTCTTCTGCACTTTCGTCAGTCTCCATGAGATCTAAAATTATGTATATTCATGATAGTCCTGTTCGATCTGAGTCTTCATAACTTACCTTCAATCAGATCATTTCCATCCACGTCCGAATGCGAGCCTTATTCAGCAACAAACTCTGAAAGAACAGCCTGTCTTGAACAGTGATAACCTGTATTTATAGTTTAGTGATTACCAATTAAACAACTGCGTGAGAAAAATTGAACAGCGAATCAGAGTCTCGAGAACCATTAGCAACCTTACTTTCTTTGCTCAACCCAGCGGGCGCGCATAAATTTAACCGACATGATCCATCCAATAGTTTTTCTTCATCTGACAGGTAGAATAAGCCCTTCTGCGAATGCACATTGCGAAAAAATCTCAGAAATATAGAGCGAACTACAATAACGGGCTCACGACTTCAGCTATCGAAGAAGAACGAGTTTATCACCTTGCACCCATCGCACACACTGATTCCACATAAGTGGTGTATTAGGGGGGGGGGGAACATTATTCTCACACACTATACGGAACTCGGGCTGGCTGGCCATTTTGTCAGGACAAGTGAACCGAATCTAAAACTGACAACCGCAAAAACATCAACAAAATCACCGAGCCGCTAGCGTTCCAGTGCAGTGTAGGTTTACAGCCCCGCACGCTCGTGAGTGTCACAGGTTATCCGGCCTCCCCCCTCATGAGAAATTGTCCTTTGTTTACGTTTGTTTATTTGCGGCTTCTCGTTTTTTCATGTTTTTTCCTTGCTTAGCCCCTAAACGATGCTTCCCGTTCACCAGCAAACACAAAACCTCTTGCACGATATTTACCTGGGCTTCCGGAAATGGGCATTAAAGTTCTTAAACTGGTTATCTGAACTGCCGGCGTTTGCTCGACACCGCATTTTGTGATTGCTGTGACAAACCAATAACTCCTATGTTCAGGGTGTGAGGTTGTCCCTTGAGGGTTCAATGCTCACGTAGAAGGACTCGAGTGTTTAAGCCCGGCCTTTCATGTTTTTGTTCTAATAATTATACTCACAGCTCATGTGAGCCGTCTGCCGCCATCATATAAAATGGGGCGCAGATGAAAGAACAGTTGAACATCTTTGAATAGACTAATCAGCTTGGTAAACTGATCTGATTCCGGTTGAACGTGTTGTCCCTACTTACCATTATACGGTATCAAGGTGTTCCTAAGGACTTATTATCCTCATAAGGAGGTTGAGTTAGAATCCACACCGAACAAGAAGATTTTTATGGTTACAAGTCAACAGTGGCTTTACACAAAAATGCTGGAAAATTTTCTCGCGCGTTGATGTGTAGTGCCAAGAATCAGTTTCACTTTGGCTGTTCATGGGTTGATTCACATTCAGTATCTTGAGCTCAATTAAGTACCCTTGAGCTTTTTGGTGACTAGTAATTACAAACGTCAATCTCTGGAGCGTCAACGTGTAGACGTAGGAAAATCATAGTCGTTGCCCTGAAGAGTGGTGAAACAGTTCCCAAAGTCTTATTAGTTGATATCTCTCGAATACCGTCCATTTTCTGGAGGATTGTCGAAGAGGAGCAGGTAGTGCATCCTCTTAGGCTACTTCTTTGAATTTTGATATTTTCGGAGTTCAATTCATTCATCGGTGGTTTAAAGAAATTTGCAAACTGTTCGGACATGGCAATACAGCAGTGGCAACGTAAGATGGTGCCATTTTTACCTGTTGTGTCGACGTTGATTTAAGATCAGGTGTGTTGGGTGACTGCTTTCCGTGGCCAGCCACAAACCTGCTTATTAGCAGAATCGGATGATTCAAAGTCTGCGACGGGGTTTTCTTCAACAGTTGATTGGCGTTCTGGCTCGTCTCCGTTTTTACTCGTTTTTGATTTAGAAGGAATTCGAAGTTCGTCAAGTTCTTTTTCTTTATAATTCAAGCCCGGCAGCATTCGCTGCTGATGGTTTATCATTAATCATGTCATCAACAACAAGTTTGTCAGGTCTTGTCCGCGATATAATTGAGGACATTCATCCACAAATTGAAATTAATTTAGTTCATCTGTCATTCTCTTTTGTTGGAAGAAATATAAGCACATTGTCACCACATCGTATTAATGTTCTTCCTGATTCATAAAAAAAAAACACAGAGGACATTGTGTCGGCAGAAACTGACAGGTTTGATTCTCTCGTTCAGAATGCTGTAATATGTTGAATACGCTTTTGGCAGCGTCTCGCTTCACCGTTGTTTTCCTTCGCAGCTTTTCTGTCAGAACGGGGACGCTAAATTTGCTCCTCCACGATGCTCACCGACATGGCGGCCACGGCGCAGTGGCATCTGAACTGCGTCTCCTGTTCCAGTGCGGCTGTCTCATTCATGACCACGTCGTCGAATACGTTTTCATTTCTTAACACATATGCCGATGGTGTTGCTTGCTGCATAAAATCAATGACTGTGATGCTTGCAGTAATACCAGTGTAAGTCAAACCCTGTGTTACAATTGTTGGTGGTACTTCAGATGGGCTTCTCAGGTATCCACGACACAGATCGCTTCCCAACCTGTTTCATCGAACTCGCCGGAAACGAGATCCATTTCTTGCTTCGACACTGAACTGAAATATCAAAAAAAGCCACATAATCGTTTAGATGAGCAGGCCAGTTTCTGATTTCAGTCGAATTTATCGAATAATAACGGCAACAAGTTTTTGCTCAAAACGTCATCATTCTCAGCTCGAATCGTTTCTACTGTTGAATCGTTTGTTGTTTCGTAAGGCTCAAGTGCCGGTTCCGTGGATTCTTCCAAGGCGACAGGATCACTCTCAGAGTTTTTCCGTGCTGGACTCTCAGTATAGGGTTTAAGCCGATCAAAGTAAATTATTTGGGGCTGGCATTTCATAGAAAGCGGTACCACCTCGAAGTTTATCCGGCTGCGTTGCCCAATGATCTGCAGTGGTCCTGTCCAGCGTTCGAGAAGTTTTGTGCTGAGCCTTTTTCATCCAGTTGGCTCATACTCCAGCGCCAGATCACTGGGTAGAAACTCTAGAGTCGGAGATTGCTTCGCATTGAAGCGCTTCGCTTTTCTATCGTGGCTTTCGTTCACCTTTCCTAAGGCAACTTTGCGAGCTTGGTGCAGCCAGCGCTGAGTGAACTGGGAGTGTTGAGTCATGTTCTCGATAGATTCGAACGGATTAAACTTGTCTGACATACCTGTTTCGAAAAACGGGAGCTTTCCCGTAAACAAGCTCGAAGGCAGCATAACCGGTTGTTTCACTCCTCATCATGTTCATAGCGCACGTGGCGTATGGGACAACCACATCCCAGTTACGTTGATTATCTGCAACAAAACTGGACATAATTCGAACAAAAGTTCCAAAAACCCGTTCCGCCATTCCGTAGCTTTGAGCGTGGTCAGCCGTGGTGCGATAGTGCTTGATAGTGAGAGACTGAAGAGTTCCTTGCATCTTTCGACCAGTGAAATGAGATCGTGAATCGGATACGATCTGACGGGACATCAGTGAACTTGATAGATGTTCTCCACAATGAAATGTGCCGCTGTCAACGCAGTAGCGGAATGAACCACCTTGCCGATGACATACTTGGTCATTGGGCTTATTGCGACCAGAAAATGTATATTCTCACGAGAGCTTGGTACGAACGGTTCACAAAAGTCGATGTGGAGCCGTTTGAAGGGCCGCTTTACGAACAATGGTTGTAGAAACCCTCCCGGTCGAGTCTTCGGTCGTTCTTGAACTGACAACTGTCACAGGAAGCAACGAACTTTGCCACTTTTCCAACGCCATCTGGCAAGTGGCATCGATCCTTTATCCGACCGAAGGTATTTGAAATCTCAAGGTGGCCTCATAGAATGGAGTCATGTGCTTTATTAAGCACATTGAATTCAAGCTACGAGGAATTCCTAGCAGGAAGTGAAGTTTGTTTTTTTATTCAACTTTTTTATGAAGCAAGGCAACTCTAATAACGTAACACAACGAACGTTTTCGCTGCTTGTGTTCCTTACACTGAAGGTCTTCGAGGATCTTTTCTTTTTTGCAGAAATTATCCGTCGTTTGTGCTGCGCTGATCTTTTGCACTGTCATAAAGAACAGGAGCGTTGTCTCGAAGTTCCGGACTGGTTTCTCAGTATCCGACAATGAAAATCGGGGGAGCGCATCCGCGAGGACATTTACTCTTCCAGGTCTGTAGATGACTTTAAAGTCGTAGATGCTAAGACAAAAAACCCTTTCGGATCCTTGACTTCAAGAGAAGAGTAGATTGCTGAGTATTCGGTGAATACTACGACGGCAAACAGTTCCAGGTTCGCCATACTGTAATTATTTTGGGTCTTGGAGAGCGTCTTACTGGCGTGAGCAATTGTTCTTCCGTCTGCCGCAGCACAGTGTATCAGCGCGGCACAGACTCACTGTGCTTGCGTCAGTGTGGCTCTCAACAGGTGGTTCTGGATCGAAATGGCGCAGCACCGAATGTGTTGCCAGACGACCTCTCAGCTGATCAAAAGGGAACTGTTCCTTTTCTCTTCATTCGTATAGAACATTTTTTTTGGTCAGATGGATCAGAGAATCTGCAATCGAAGAAAAATTCTGGATGAAACGAAGGCAATAAGAAGGTTGAACATGTTGACACCTCCAAATTTTCAAGGGACAAAAAATGCTGTTTTGGACCGATCGGACTCCTCCATCTCAATGTTCCAGTACCCCCAATATATGTCGAGTATCGTCGATACTCCAGATCCACAGAGTGATTCCAGCAGACTTTGGATGTGCTCAATGGGATAACGGTCTTTGATCGTTTTTTTAGTTAGATCCCTATAGTCAATTGCAATTTCTTGGCGACGACCAAGTTGCTTTCACATTCCGAATTCAAGCAAGGGGAGATCACCTCCATCTCCAGGATCTCTTGGACTTGTTATTCATCTCTTCTTGATTCAAGACAACGAATGCGCGGAGCTGGGGACGTATCGGCTTTGCATCACCGGTGTCAATTTTATGCGTTCCATAGATGCGTTTCCCTAGTTTCTGGTCGGAGCTAGGGAAAGCACCTGGATGTTGTTTCGCTACCCGTTTTGTCGTGATCGTCCAACGGACACAGTTTCTTGATTGAGAATTCTGATGAGAGCCACATTTCTTCCTTATCGTCGATTGCATCAATGTCTTCGACAAGAGCAGTCACATCACTTGTCAAAATTACTTGTTCTTGAGTTTCATGATACTCTCCACTGTCTTCGGTTGCGGACGCCCGATGGTCCACTTCGAGTGGGTGGAGATCGGAATTCGGAAGTCGTTGACAACAACTTGCTCTTCTAGGGCTGGCCAGGATCCTCATCATCGTAATCATACTACTGAAGCCTGCGGCAGACGTTATTTCGGCCATCGCGATTGATGATGATTTCGATTGTAGGGGCAGTATCAAACCGAGCGGAGAATCCAGAACTTGAATTCCCTGTAATTAAAATCCAAAGCAATGTTGTTCTAAAAGTGGTGATACTATTGTTGTTTGCACAAAAATGAGCTATCAAACCCAGACTCAACAGGTTGAGTTTGAAATATTACGATACACCCGTACCAGGTTTCAGTGCTGACTTTTCCGTTTCATGTAGGCATGAAATTCCGGTGAGTCTTGTGTCGGTGAGTCTTTTCTTCTTTATGAAACGGTGACTTCTCTACTGGCTGAATCAACTCCCTGTACGAGGCAGAGCTCAAGAACTGGTCGTGCGCGTTATCGCGTAAGGTCGACGATGTTCTCAAAGTATCGAAAGGTTCATTGTTGTGGAGGATTGCCTTTGCACCTCAATCGTTGCCACAGACTGTTGTACACACCTGCTGTATTCGATTGATATGAAACATCAGCTTATGCTGAATCATCAATAAAGATGAGCTCAAATTTCACATTGCAAGAATCCGGAAAATATTTCTCGGAATTTCGATTTCTGACAAAAATTCCTGCTGGCGAACAAACGATATGTGGTGGAACGTTTTTCACATGTGCTTCACGTCAATTGAAGAACGACATGAATTGTATGACAAAATTCGGGCTCTGTGGATGGTGCTGGAGATATACATATAGATTTGTCGACTATTCGATCACACAAAATCATGAAATGATGTGCAAAGGAAGCCAAACTTGTTAGAACGATTATTTTTGTGACATGCCAGGACGGCTCAAAGTTGAAGGTAACTCACTCTGGTAGGAAAAACGATTTGGGTTGAGAAACGAGGGAGATCGATTTCACAACGCTTGCGACAAGTGCGATCGAGTGATCCCGAGTGGTCCAAACTGGTACTGAAAACCCGGAATCTTTCTACTGTATGATTTGCAATGCTGATCTCAAGCTGAATGTCAATGTCAACTAATCCTTTACTTGACAGGAAGAATAAGTCTGCCTTGTCCGACCAATGGTGCGTCGAGAGGAGTCACCCGCGTATTCTGACAGTCAAGCTAGCACAATCGCGTTACCTACGTCACCACCGTACAGCCCACCTACAACGCATGACGTCCTGCTAGAGTATTCTCCCACTCAGAGTCCAACTGACATCTCGGTCCTGGTTCGGTGGCATCAAATCCCCCGTATGGGATCGTCGGCCCCCAACATGATCGGTATGTCACCTAGCGCAGTCCTCTCAAACGACTATCCAGAGACCTCTGAGTTGCATTTGCCCCCCAAAGCACACTCGGCCCTCTTTGATTTGCCGGCACTTTTGCATCCTGATTGTAGCCAAATTATCCATTCTCCCAATACTTGGTACGTCAGGTGTACTGCACTGGTCCCATCTGATAACATCCAAGCGCAAGGACGAGCTCGCTTGAACAGAGGAGGATGTAACGCTCAGTTTGACGTTTGTTTCAATGGAATTCATCATTTATACTTATTTTATTTCGCTTCACTTGCTTATCTCCCTGATCTTACTTGATAATCTGTCTGTCCAGAACATCCAGCTTAGATTTTACTTTCAGCTCTCTTTTCTGACTTTTAAGACCATAATTCATTAAAATTCCTCGCTGCCATCTTTCAATCTTCCCTTTTTATCTGTCAGCCTCCGCTTACCAGTGGACGTCCAGCCCTTTTTTCGACCATCTTTTGCTGACTCTCGCTTCTCGTCAGTCAGTCATCTTAGTTTAAGTTGTTTTCAAGCGCTGTACTAAGAAGCAAAAAGTCCTATTCGCCAAGAAAACGGAAAAGCCGGCAGATGGATTTTTCTCGTTTTTTAAAGCATAACTGAGCAGGTTAACCATGGCCGGAAACGGACTTCGAATGCCCGTCTGCTTGAAATCTGAACTCGACCATTTCTCACACTCCGTGCTTCAGGCCGCCATGAACTTTTTGAAATATTACAATGTTTAAGCTGTTGACAATAACCTCATCCCAGATCGGATACCCTCGGAAAACGCACCAACACTTGACGAGGCAACTGATCTTGCGCATTCATAGTTCTTACTGGATGTATGTATTGAAACTTCGAATAACACTGATACTGCCAACGATGCCGAGTTCTCACCGGGTAACTGATTTTCAGGGTCACCCCTCTGCGGACGTATATTTGCGTTCAATAACGAAGTCGACAATTCCGTCATTTTCTCACGTCACAGCATGTATCGAATATTTGCTGAATTATTCAACCACGGCCGCATCTCAGCTGATCGATGCCGGGTGGAATCGAGATGAAGCATGCACGCTTGATGACGCACTACTGACAGCACCTGCAGCAAACACCAACTACGAGCTGAACAACAATATGAGTCCTCGTCGTGAAAATCCAGCAGGAGTTGCCATCGACGCTTGACTTGTAATTTGCCATCTGATTTGGCATTCAAAGCCAGCTCATTCCGCCAATGCTTTACAAAGAATTGCCAAGCAAACCTATACAGCCACAAGTCACCCAAAACGATGACAGAGAAAGATACAACAGTCTCCTGTATACCAGTGGTCTGCTATTTAAAAACACGAGTCTCTGTTGGTCCGGAGTCTTTGGGCTCCTGCATTGAACCTGGAGCCGGATCATTCGGACGGCTCACGCATGAATGCCTATAAGGGGTGCGTCTTGGGTCTGATCATAAACTTCTCGACACGAACGACCAACACATACGCATTGGTTTTCTGTTTGAATCGGGATTTAGTGCTTGAAATTGACTCTCACCGCAACGTTCCTGCGCCGTAGAAACGAATGTAATGGATGCTTCCCAGCTGAAGACCTTCAATGGGCGTATGGCTAGCTACCAGAAGAAGTCATTGTTTCTCGGCGTTTCTACAAGAGACAAGCTCCCTTCGCTGAAAAATAACACATTTTTATTTGGCCTTATTCTGAATTCAGACAAGTATTCAGACCCATGGACCCACTGGCTAGCATTTTTTGCCAAGAGTGCGCGAGTAGTGTACTTATTCGACTCTTTTTGGAAAGGCATCGTTATCCCATGGCATTGAGGTTGACAAATGTTTCAACAAATATTTCAGGCGAAACATAAGTGAAAACCGGATCCAGCTGGATGCCATGGATTCTGCATTTTGCGGATTACTCTGTATCATGTGACATCTGTGACATCCGTATCATCTGTATATGACTCTGTATCATCTGTGACATGTGTGAAGAAAAATGTTTGCGTTCTGTATTTGACATGTTTAAGTACCCTTAAAACGTAAAATACAACAATCCCTTGCTCATCAATTTGTTTTTGCCAATTTCAAGGGCTGTTTCAAAGTTTGTCATGATCAAGTTGACGATGTTCAACACCATATTCATCCACCAATGTATAGAATGATTCGGAACCAATAAAATCATCCCTGCCTGTTTATTGCTTTTACGCCCGTTACGGTGGCGTAATCACTCGCTGATATGAAGTACTTTTATCGTCATTCGTAATCGTTAAATTGGGAACACAATGAGCTCGCATCATTTGTGACAATTCTTGGAATCCCGCTAGGACCTTGTGCTAAGGACTCGCTTTTGATGTGAGCCATGCAAAGATATTCATGTTTGTTCTGATTGCCATCGCATGAGGAGGGGAGAAAATGTACATGTTTTCATCTGGAATTACAATGACCAGGCCGCCTACCTAATTCTTTGTTTTTCGAGAGTTTTCGGATCCGGAAGTCTCCCTTCTGTCTTTCTCGAGTTTTTTCAAGGCACGTGACTGAAACAAAATTGTTGACAAATAAATCGAACCACTGTTTTAGAACCGATTATTAGGTCTTTCAAAGGCTCAAGACAACCTCGTCACAATACAATACCGTGACGTGCTGATTCAATACATCAGATTAGGGATAAGTCTTATACAATAAGTTCATTCCACATAAGTTTTAAAGATGTTTGGCTTGCTCGCCCCATTTATATGTGGAACGACCAGAATATAAACTCATTATAGTAATAAAATCGGCCGGGCTTAACAACCGAGTCCTTACACGTGAGCGTTGACCCTCACGGGACAACCTCAAAAGTCAAAGGTTGTCATTTTCGTGAACCTTAAAAATTACAATACCATTATAGAAAACACGTCCACTGAAACAAAATTTTCTATTACATCTTTGTGTCTCAAAAACGGTCGCATCGTCTTCTTGATTAACAAACTGACCCAGAAATGAATAGAATTCGAGAGAAATGTGCTGCCAAATTTCATATTGAGTGTTTAGAGGAGCTTAAACAGTCCTGTCAAAAACTTACAACTTCAGAAAAGTGACGGAAACTCAAAGAAGAAAAAGTGGTGATCGCAATGTGTTGATATCACCAAAAATTGTGTTATGAACTCATCACCAAAATTAAACGGCAACGAAATGCAGAAACCATCCCTTTTAATCTTGTTCGACATTACGTCAAGTGGCATGTTTCAGATTATACGGAAAGTTGGATGCATCAAAAACAAAGCAGATTGTACCTTGAATGGCGGATCTGTGTATAGGAGATGATAGTTTGTCCTGTTAGGATCAACGCTCACGCATAAGGACGCGTGTGTTAAGCCCGGGACCCTCATTTTTATTCTGTTATTAGCCGATGTTTAGCTTGGATCTCATAAAAATGGGGCGAGCAACGCGAACATCTTTGGAATAAAACTCGCTAACCGATCGACTGTGTTGAATTGGATTTATACGATTCAGATTGTCGAATACCGGTACCGTATACTCAGTTAGAGGTGTTCTTGAGTCGTGGAGACTCATATTTGGTGCCGAAACAGTGGTTTGTTTCACTTTGTAAAACTGTCGCTTTACAGATAACGACTCACGCGCGCGGATTTTGAGAAAAGAATGTTGTCAAGGATTTTGTTTCCATTTTTAGGTGGACCCGCCTCACCAGCCGCTTAGCTTAAAGGAAAATATTCTTGAGTTTCTGTCACAAGACATCGAGCTTTTTTGACAAGTCAAATCCGAGCATTCGCCATCACTTCAGCAAGTTATATCTTCTTATGCTTGGACGAATGATTTTTTCCCTAGCAAACCAGTAGAAGAACCTTTCTATATCTTGGCTCCACCGAGTCTACATTTTGAAGATTGGTACTCTTTGGACACTTCAGTTTGAAGTTTGGCATAAAGTCGGTTTTATTTTAATGTTTTGATGTTTTTTTGTTGTTCATCTTTCCTCTTTTCAACTCGAAATCAAAAACTTCGGAATTAAAAACACTTCGTGAATCTCAAATTACAACCTCTTTCTGAGATCCATTTTCACATCGTGGGAAGTTAATTGATTTTCACAGTTACATCTACCTTCGACTTCCCAAATATGAATTGTCGTCTTTATCCGACAGAATTTCTCTTGAAACAACAAGATTGAAACAGCAACTGTTGTCAACTTAGATCACGATGCTTTCCCCTAAGCAATCGTTAGTGCAGTGAATACTGCTCATTCGAAACCTGGAATGGTTCATCCACCAAATTTTTCTAGTGAAGATTACAATGATGGTTCATCTTGACTCAAACAATATGACTCAATTGCCAAAGCCCAGACCTGGAGTCTTGCTACAAAACTTCAACGAATTCCTCTCTTCTTGGAAGGCTTAGCTCAAGATTGGTACTTCAGCAGGCCTGAACCAGAAGAAGATGAAGTTCCCAAAACACCTGAAATAGAATGTACGAAATCGAGGGTCAAATGCTTGAACGTTTTAGGTGCTCCTGATTTTGCTCCAAGACTGCCAAGAGCCCTCTTCAGAAGAACAATGAAGGAAACTGATTCTCTTAATTCTTGTGTAGCCGCAATTTTGAAAATTTACTCTGCTTTGGAAGATTGTGGAGAAGTATTCGATGAAGAAGAGAAAGTCACTCGATTAATTGAAGAGCTTTCTGAAAAAGTTCATCAATACGACTCTTTGCTTGGACCTAAAACTATCCGGTCTTTTTACAATGATGCTGCAGAAGCAATTGATATGCTTAGGAAAAAACAAGCCGCAATTCGTCCAAGACGCTTTACACCTCTTGAAAACCACACCTTCCTGATTTATTCTTGTAGAATCTTTGATCAAAATCAAAATAGAAATAAAGATCGAAACCAAGATCTGAATCAAGATCGAAATCGAAATCAGGATCACAATCAAAATCGGAATTGAATCGATAAATCAAATCAAAATTTCAATCGATTTCATTTTCAAGAAAACAGGAAAAACTTTGATTTCAGGGATGATTTTCACAATTATTACCGTCAGCCTCGTGAAAAATTTACCAACAATTTTTCAACAACAACAATAATCAAGGTTTCAGACCTGGAGAGAATTTCAATAATCGTGGGAATAACTTCAATCACAATTACAACAACAATCGGGAAGGTTCCAACTACAACAATGATTCTTTCAGACCCAGATTCAATAGTTATGGATTTATAACAATTGAAAATCTAACGAAAACAATCAAAATTTTCCCAGGCAGGATTTTGTAAACAGAAACTTCGGGAATCAACGCACACATTTCTCTCAAAATTCAGGAAACTTCAGAAGGGACTCCGTCTCGAATTTTGTTGCAAGGAACAGAATAGTCTTCTTCTTTTGTGGCGGTGATCACATGACGGCAAACTGCAACAAGGAAGCAACAGGACCTGCAGCCTATCGTGTAGCCAACGTCCATATGATGAAAGAAGATCCAGACCAGCAACCTGAAACTTCTACAATCGAATCCCTTCGCCTCAGAAGGTTTCCAGGATTCAAATTCTCGTCCCAACAGGTTTTTGAATGTCTGCAACCAAACCGAGGGAACCCAGAACCACCCCTTAGCTTTGAAGCAGAAATCAACAAGCAACATAGAAGTATCGAGGAAAACGCTGAAAAGAATAACCTTGTAAGTTACTTATTTTATATTCGCCATTGGCTTGAAAAGTGGATTTACGGAGAAACGCCAACTCTTCCGAAATTTCAGAAATTCAAGTCTCCACAAACTGCATTGGAGAGAGCGTTTCCTCTCGATGAAGTCAGCCACTTCAACGTTGATGACCTCATACCAAAAACCTACCGAGTATTGGAGAAAAAAAGATGGAAGACGACGCTAGACTAGAAAGACAAATCCAAAACGCTCAAGATTCATATCGAAAAATCTTCGTCTCTCCATGATCTTCACGTGAGAAAGGAGAAATCGAACCGGATCCCGAACCCATCAAGATTCGGAAACAGCCCTTCTTTTCTTTCTTGAACTCTAGGATCGGAGCCACCAAATTATGGAAACTCAACCCCGTCCTCAATCGAAAGAAGAGACCTTCATTTGCCGCCATCAGAGCTCTCCCGACTGCAAGAATTCATCATCAACGATCCTCTATCGTCTGAGAGTGGTCAGCCTACGCCATTTGATGAAATCGCCACGTTGAATATTGAAGCAAAAAGTTTTATGATTAATGAAGAAAAAAACTCCACACTTGGAATCTTGTTGAAGAAAAATAAGTCGAAGAAGTTCTTGGCCGACCTTCAGCCATTCAACTTCTTTCCCAACTCCCAGGCACCAAATTTCCTCTAGTTGATTTACGTGTAAAAGATTTTCAGTGCTTTGTCTGGTTGATAGCGGCTCTTAAATCACAGTTGTTCTCAAAGAACTGATTGACCGTTTGAAAACCTCTAAATTCATAGACACATCTCAATACATGATTGCAAAGACAGCGCCAGGTCACAATGTCTTCACTCTTGGAACAATATTTCTTTTAATGGATGCTTCTGATATTTCAGTTGCTATCAAAGTCCATGTAATTGAAAAACCAATCGACATTTACCATTGTATCTTGGGCTGGTCAGATTTTGAGAGATTTGCAGCTGAGGTAGTAAAAACTGAGTGGTCTGAATCTTAGATGCTGGACCACACAAACAAAGAATTTTTGGAACAACCTCCCGACTCGGAGTATGGTATTGTTATAGTTATAGTATATAATCATATAGTTATAGTACTTTTGGTCCAGAAAGGTACGATCTTCGATTCAATCATATTTATTGCAACCACATAAATATTGATGAGGTCCTGGCCCAAGTCACATGAAACATCAGACAAGAATGAGTAAATCACGTAATCCTACGACCACATAACTACATTGAATTCATAGGCTCAGGATGTTATCAATTCGCAAATAAAGACCCAGAATTTGAGAGAAAAATTGAAGACTTCTGCGTCAAAACACCATTGTACCGGCATTTATTTGACGAAGAATGAATTCATCTTGATGGTCAGTCAGGTTATACTACTGCATTTAATTCTGAATCAATTCATGTCTCACAGAACAGTTCATCTCCTCAGAACTTAAAAAAGCCTGAAGCTCCTGTTCAGGACAGCTCCATCAGATTGAAACTTCTCAATCTAGCTACAAATTTCGAGTTCATCGATGGTCATGTGTTCATGTACCTTCTCAGCCTTGCAGGCCTGAATCCAGCTGTGAAAGTCATTTCATTTTCAAGAACAAATGGATTTTTCATCTTCTCAAATGCAAATTGAAATCAACACGGTGACTAGTAAAGTCGGGAATTCCATTTACAAAATGGGTGAAATCTAACTCGACCCTCTTTTGTGCTTCATTCGCATTCTGAGCTGATAGTACCTACCCTCTAGCTCCATTCACACAGCTCCAATTGTGTGAGTCTTGACAACCAGCTATCGATTCTATACTGTCGATTACCTCGTGAAGGGGAACTGTATGCTTTTGCCGGTAACCAAGAGCGGATTTGTCCGCATATACACTACTACTGACGCCATTGCTTTGACAATGGCCTCGTGAGCGATTTCCATGTCGAAAACTTCGTTGTTTGGTGAAAGGGTTTCGTATACCTAGTCCGTAAGCTTTTTGGCGTTGTCGGAGATGTTCATCTTTTCCTCGTCAGTTGTGGGTGAATTTTTATCCACTGGATTTTTTTTGCCATTAGTTTCTGGCATGTCTGTAAAAAAACAGAACATCAAAGTGAGATAATCATTGAGATGAGCTAGAGGTTTGCGCATGCGAACTTGGCGGGTAACTGGGATATTATGATTTAGTTCTGTGACCAATTCGTTTAGAGCGGCAGGATGCTTTGAGTCCTCCGAAACAGGCTGAACGGGTTCATTGTCCGGCTCAGATTCTCATTCTTCATCAGCCACCAGAAAAAGTCTTCTCAAATCATAAAGCTTGAGTCTCTCAACATGCACAAAATACGGTGTTCACCGACCACTAGTCGGCTAAATCTCATAATTTACAGGACTAGTCTTCTTAAGAATTCTAAAAGGACTGTGCCATCTACGAAGAAGTTTGGTGTTTAACCCTTCCTCTCCAACTGGTTTATATTCGAGAACCAAATCACCCTCGTGAAACTCTACCAGTGGCCGTTTACCGTTAAAGCGTGGAGCTTCTTTTCACGTGTACTTTCCACCTTCTACCGAGCAATTTTGCGAGCGTTCTCCAGCCATTTATGAGGAGTGAGTGTTAGTGCTGACGGTTCATGTATACCAGGAGAATTCAAAACCTTAACAATGCTGTTATCAGCTTCTTAATTCTAACTACGCAATTTCTTGGTGGCAAT
>JAQIWT010000262.1:0-25562 GCA_034696485.1 Isohypsibius dastychi | reverse complement strand
CAATGCAGTGGAAATAATAAAATTTCGCAAGCCATCACACAAGCGGAGAGTCGTCCAAGTTTTTTGGATGTGACTATGATCCGTCTTTCATTCAACAAACTACAAGCAATAGATCATTCCAGATGAATTACACCAGTAATTTATGCAAAGCTCCGTAACTTTACCGATAAATAAATTATATGACTTACCTCGCAAATATGACGATCATATTGGTCAGATCCAGAGCGTTAAAATATTCCGTCACTGAACGGTTTTCCGGAATGGTCGGCAGTTTCTTCAAGTCCGGAGTTGAACATTGAAACTCGACCTTTTGAATTTTATAAATGACATGTAGAATATCTCCCCCTTGTGGCACTTCCGATCTGTATGCTGCACGAAGAAATCCCAAAGAGTCATCGCCGGGATTCTTCTTTTGGAGATCCCCAATATAGTTGAGCAACTTGTAAAATAAATCATGCCATGGCAGGTGACTGCAAAAAAACAGCAAGCTATGAAAGCCATCGCTATGAACTTATCCATGCGCTACACAAAACAGACTTGATAAGGCAGGGATAAAAAACGCAAAGCTGACCTTAAAATGCACAAGCAGATATTTCCTTCCGTGTTGGATCGGCAAAAGCCAAAGGTAAAATTTCCCTCTCCGTTTGTCAGGACAAATGAAAACTGTTGAACAGGACCAGAAATCGACGGCCCAGTCGGAAAGCAAAAAAGTGGTACGCTTCGAAGAACTCCCTAAAACAAGAGATATAAAAAGGTAGTTTTTTCTGATCAACCAGTCGTGTAGTGTTCCGCCACAAACAAAGCATTTCGCACAAATGAAATCATACCTCATCCACAAAATCATCCGGGAATTTATGCAAAATAAATCCTGCAAGAGGAAGTCATCCGTTAATAAAAAATCGATTTGGAAAATCCAGCTTTCACACCATCTTCTGCATCAGTTGGCCAAACAACTTCTGCGAACAAAAGAAACAACTGATCTGAATGGCTTCTGAAAAAACAAAAATTATCAATTGGGATAAACAGAGCAAGCACACAGTAGCGTCATGTCTGTTTATCAAACTGCACCTTATTCTATAACCCATCACGCCCGATTCTCATCACACGAATAATGCGGCATCCTCCAGGGTAACCGAAACCAAAAGGAGAACGAAAGATAAAAACGGGTGGGAGGACAGGTCAGGTCCCCTGCCCAGAAATCAAGTATACAGAATCTTCGTGAAGAAGTGCCTTTTCAGGATCACCACACACCTTTGTTATCCGCGCTGCGGAAGAATATACAAAGGGATTTGAAATATAAACCCAGGCCGAATTCAGGTCTCCAAGCGGAAATCGAGATTAGGGAAATCAAATTCAAGCTGGTTTTGCTTCTGAATCAGAAATTTAATTCTTGAATTCGTGATGTAAACATTGGAAAACACCGCTCCGCTTCATCACAATTCGAGTGTCAGTTTGGTCTGTAATCGTAGAACAGACGGCATCTGTGACGTCTTCAACCACGCTTCGCTAATACTGTGACTCATCATGTGTTGTGTGTCTGCCTGTCTCCCCTTTGAAATTTGAATTGCTAGCAAAATCTGAATTTCGCAAAAGTTAGTTTTCTTTTGCAAATTTCTCTTCTCGCGGAACTTCAACCAGAAATTCCAGTCGTAGCTGCTTTAATCTGGGGAATCATTTTGTTCTACAGTATGCGGAACGTCTGATGGAACTGCTCTGCTGTGCCCGAATGTAACTTGCGCGACAGTTTGATGACTTGCTTACGTGTTCGTCAGCTTTCATGTGTGTGTTTCGTACCTGATACCAAAAGGAAGTGATCCGGGTAATAAACTTTTTTGAATTTTGTGAGCATCACTGGCTTAGCATCCAGTCTATTTGCAAGCCTTCGAGTCATCATTGAACCATGTTCAAGAATTTGAAAAAGAAGATCGAAGATGTTGGTGTGGATTTGAACGCCATTGGGACAGCTTCTACTCTTGGTTCTTCCTTGTCAAGTAAGTATTTGTACTAATCACTCTCGTATTACTTTATCGGCGCAGTTGGTCATTAAGGTTATTTCCGCAGGTCTGAAACGATCGACCAGCAAGACATCAGCCTTCACAGGATCAATCGAAAGTGTGAAATCGGAATCGAACACAAAGACCATCCACACTTTATCGATATTGGATGATGACGACAAGGAGAAGGTTACCGAAACTAACAATAACTCAAATTTCAAGCCAGAGCCTGCTGCCGAATCAAATTCTGTACCGGAATCAAAAAATGATAGCCATCCTCTATCACCGGTTCCCGATGTCGAGCTGATTTTTACGGAGCTTATTGATGATACTGTTTCATTTCACGATGTTCACCATGGAGTGGCTCATCATGATCTCGACAATGGAGATGAGAAATTATCGCAACCGGAAATGACGGTGAATGATGTTATCGACATGGTTGATGAATCGGATGCCAGTCCTGTCATGATCCCCCTCCACACAGATATTTCCGCTAAACCTGATCTTTCGCGTGAGCTGAGCGAGCAGGCAAAAACGTTGGAAAACGTTTCATCTCAAGTAATCTGCAACTTTGCTGAAGTGTTGAATATTTGGATTATTCAAAAAAAGTGTCCACCCTGTGAGTTTTGATATGATGACGTGATCTTGTTTCGTTTCAGTTACAACAACGAGAGATTGAAATTACCGCATTGAAGAACCAGATTTCTTCCCGGGACGCAGGAAATATCGCGTTGAAAACAGAGCTCGACCGTTTGAAAGATATCGCTGCCAAGGTTTGATCTAATATCTTTGGATTTGTTTCAAAATAGAACAAAAATTTCGTACACAAAGAACAAAAGAAAATTGTGCAAAAATTGCGATTGAAGTAATTTGTTGCAGAATCGACAGAACGAGGAAAAGCTGAATGAACAGAATTCGAAAATCGTCGACCTGCAGCAAAAGCTTTCGGAATCAAAACTGGAAGGGGATTCGTGGAAGGTGTCATTTCGCAAATTCTTCCTTAAATTCTGTTCGAAATAACGGGCCATATTTTTATAGATTGCGCACGACCAAGATCTCAAGAGATTAAAAGAACAGGATGCAGCAGCTACTCTCGCTGCCAAAAAGAACTCCGAATTAGAAACAAAATTCTCGAACATGAAGATCGCGATGTCTGACAAGCAGAAGGAAATCGAGAGGTTCCAGGAAGAAAACACATCTCTTAAAACCACCGTTGCATTGTTGGAGAATCAACTTGACAAGCTGTTAACGGATTATCAGGTTGAAAAGGCTGCGAAAGAATCGCTTTTGGGAGAAATGCAGGATCAGAAACGTCTTCAAGAAACGGTCACCGAACTCGAACAAGAAATCATTCGTGTAAGGGAAGAAAGGGAACGAGACATTGCGAGGATACGAGCCGACAAAGACCAAGAGCTCGCTCGTGTCCGGCAGGCCATGGAGGAAGCTGCCCGACGTATTCATGCTGAAACGGATGTGAAGGTCGGTTTGTCAATGGCTCAGTTAAAAGCAAAGGAAGATGAAGTTCAAGAAGCTCGTGAAAAACTGCAGCTGAAAGAAAAAGAGATCGTGAAACTCGAATCATCCGTGGAAAACATGCAGGTTAGAATGGCAGCGCTTGAAGAGGAACTGGAAGGAAAAGAATCTAATATGGCGATATTTCGGCGGAGAACGGCCAAGGAAACGGAAACAAAGTTGCGGGAACGAGATAAGCAGATTGCTGGTTTAGAACGACAGGTGGAAGATTTACTGGAAAAGGTGAACGTGGTGAAAGACCAAGATGAAACAGATGAAACGAGTCATCAATATATGAAGAATGTGATATTGAAATTTGTTGCCGCTAATAGTGATGAGGTTGGTGGTTTTTCTCAATACGCGCCGAAATTGGTGTTTTAGAATGGACTTTGTTGCAGAGACTGCAAATGTTACGCGCCATTTCCGTTCTCCTGAAACTGACCCATACGGAGGAAGAATGGCTGAAGGAGACATTAGTTTGGAAGCAATCTTGGTTACCTGGACCTAAACCAGAGCTGCACATGCAACAACAGCCACACACTTCAAATGGCCATAGCTGATGCGGTTGGTGAAGAACTGTCTTTGACGCCTGTGATATTCCGGAAATTGACTGGACCGTAACCTTTCCTTTGTTGATCGCGGTTGGGTGAGTCTTTATTTATTTACAAATCAGATTTCCGGTTGTTGTTGTTTTGGATACATTGTTCATTTATGTGACTGGTTATTTCTGGATATTTGGATCTATTGTTTCGTTGGTATTTCACGTTGTCCAAAATGTGCCTCTTGGCTTTTGTTCATAATTTGACGCCTTTGACTGCATTGAGGAATAATATGGAAAAAGCTATCCGTAGGTCGTATTTGCGCTCTTTTGAAATGAAATAGAGACTAATAGAATTTCGGCGGCATCCACCTGCCGCCATCGTGGTGGTTCAGGACATCTATTTGAATATTCGCTTGACTTGCTGACCTTTTGGTTTGCGGCATTTTGTATTTGATATTCATCGGCAAATGGAAATTTGATTTGTTTCTCCTGATGCGAAACGGAAGAAATGAGGGACGGGATTTGAGCAATTGTCGACGGCGTGAGGTTGTCAGGCACCTTGATGGCGGCCATGACGGAACGCTTCTTAATTTCTTGCCCAGTGATTCTTTTGTGAGAAATATAATAAGTAATCAGTTTTCGCTTTCACTTGAAATATTTTGAATGGAAAATTTGAAGTCAAGAAACTCCCGCAAATTGTCATTTCTTTCAGTTGAACTCAGATGAGAATATTCGAAATAATTTATGGCCATGTTTTGAAATCTTTTGGGGCTTTGGTTGTGGTCAGGTACTGGTCTCATAATGTATGCAGCACCTTAGTGGTATCCCGTTGAGACGTGACCTACAATAAACCAGCAGTTGTCTGTTGAATTCCTTTTAAGCTTTTTCTTAATAGTACATACTTTTCATGACGATAATCAATTGTCCGCTCTCTTGGATGTCACCTCGAATTATTCTTCAGCAAAGTCGGACGAGATCAAAGCTGTAATTGAGGAACATGCAAGAAACGCCCTGTTCGTAATGAGGTTCACGCCTACAATACTTCCCGGAACTTGGAACATGCCGCCCGGAAGCAGAAATGGGTGTACATGGGACGAATACATTCTGAGGAGAATTTCTTTTAATCCTGTATTCCTGTTTATTTATATAACGGTAGTAAAGCATGGATCATAAAGGATTCTTGAAGGCTGGCTGTTGTTAGCGACTCTTCGGAACAAACACTGACAACAGGAATTTTTCGGTTCACCACATAGAATTTACAAAGCTCTGCCATGGTAGAAAGCATCGCTCGAGTCATCGAAGGTGATGATCTCGTTTTTCACGGTGGCAAGGTCGTCATTTATATATGTGTTTACCGATTTGAAATGAGACTAGTTGCTTGAGTAAACATCATCTCCAGCGATAATAATAAAAGAAAAGAATAGGTGAGTTTGTAGAGCCGAATTTGATATCGAGCAAACAAGAGCTGATGATCAGGAAATCATTTTCCGATTTATGATGATACATTTAGTGGCCGACCGGTTATTATACAAAATCAAGCGGTCAGTAACTACATTCTTTGTCCAGCTTTGCCGGCTAATGTGATTCCAACTGCCGTTTGATAATCCAAAAATTACACACCAGTGATCAGCCCTGGAATCCATCTTCGCGTTCCTGTTTTTGTTTCATGCGGAACTTATCCTTTTATGTAAAATTATGTGCTTTTTGTAGGCATTTTCGTACAAATTGGCCAAACTGAAACTAACTGAAAACAAAACAGAAAAGTGATAACTGTTGAAAACTCCGATTTCTCGCACAACAGTTCAGGCTGAATGACCGCTTGATTTTATCGCGATTAACCGTCTTTCCACATTTCGTCTTCTTTTCTTGTATTTCCCCGTATGGGACCTATCGATCATCTTCAGGTCACCTCATGCGGCTTCCTGGGTAAACTTGTCAGAAGCGTCTTCTTGTTCCAGGTGAGTTTCGGCAGGTTTGAAACTGATATCTTGTGCGTTCTTATCAAGGTGCTGACCACTTTTAGTCACATCCGTCAAGTGCCTCGAGACGATCATTATTTTCACTTGCGGAGATTAAACCTCGGCTTTCCAGTTTTGCCTGTCCATCGCATTTGATAAAATCTCCAATCAGCTTGTCGAGAAAACCAACGGGCTTCTTGTTTACGACAGATTCCGGCTTTGCAGAATAACTGAAAAGAAGAGAAAGTGAGTTTTGGTTGATTCAATGTTTCGTGTACATAACTTTCTCCCGTCCGCAGTTTGCAGGACCGGAAGATCGGAACGTGGCCATCCTACTGCCTGTCTCCAAGTCAATACGTTTTGTGGATATCTGAGGTAAGAGAACAGAATATGGCGTGTGGGCAACTGAACAAATAAGAAAGTGGCTGAAACAGTCTGCCGCAGTAGAATTTGACTAAATTCACTTGAAGAAAGAACTCACGAAATTCGTTGTACGTTGCATTCTCACGTTATATTCTGTATTTTCAAATTACACTAGGTGGATATTCTTGGACGTTTTTCTCACATCAGTACTATCAATTTTCCGGCTTTTCTCAATTGATTTGTTGCTCATGAATTATATGAATTATTGTTCTGAAATGTGCTTCGTAATCTATCGGAAAAACGTATTCAATGATTTTGTAATAATCACCGGTGTATTTTGTGGCGGTCAGGAAAGGGGGAAGCTTCTCTACAAACATGGTTTTTTGGAATGTTCATTTTTGTATAGTTCCACATCCACGGAGAGATAATTACACCTTACAATAATTCCTAGACTTCCAAAGAGCTGCGATCCACCTTCATCAAATTTTGTAGGAGTTTTCGGTGGAATTCGGGGTGGTCATCTTGGGATTATCAGCGGGACTTCTAAATCATAGCCGGTTATTAACTCCATCCCCTGTGATCCTAAATGACAATAAAAAGCACGGTATTCCCATACTTAAGATTGGTATCCCTGGCTTATTTGACAATCGACTCAGCTGATTTAAGCGTCGCAGTTTAAAGGATTAACATTTTCGAGATTAAATTCGAGAAACCGTTTCTGTGAAACCTCTTAATTTTGTCTTGGCTTCATTACCACTAGATTTCTTGGTGGAAATGAGTGAACATAATTTTTCAGGCAGACTTTTTCATTCGTGTGAATCGTGGCAGGACTGATGGTCAGTTTGGAGCTTTTCGCGAACAGAATTTGAGCAGCTGTAGACAGAAATTAATTTGAATCAATTCTAGAAACTGTAATAATTAATGGTCTACAAGCGGCTAATGCAATTTCCTTTTCTGACCCGATCACTCATTGACTGCTTCTGTTTCCTTATTGTTCCGCTTGATCTGGAAAATAAAAGGAGCGTGGTGAGGAGTGAATTTCTGAGCAGAATGCTGCTGCGAGCGATTACTCGCTTCTTGTCTCCTCTTTTGCTCGTGAAGAATGTCTTTCAACGAGTTATGTACACCTGCTCTTATTCTTCGTTTTAGAATGTATTCCTACATGAATTTCTCATGCACATTTGTCGGAAGCATCTCGTTTTAATGTGTCTAACAGACCAATTACGGACGTATCAGTTCCGGTAGAGGATGTTTTCTTGTTTCGCTTTCTGTTACACAAACCAATTATGGCACCCAGGTTGAAATTTAATGGACCATTTTGTGCTAGGACAAATAGATTCTGAACAGTCTTCTCACGCCTTTTTTTCGCAGTTTTTAACGACATCTCCATCAGCCCACATATCAATCACCACGAGTTCTCTGACCTTGACGTTCGCTGTAGCGCTATACATTTGTTCCAAACTTTCAAAATTCGGGCGGTTGAAATTTTACGTTACCACGGTAGTTTGTTTATTTCCACAACTTTTATATTAATGATGGATTTCTTCTAGTCAAATTTATATGGACAGGAATGCTGATTTGTATTATTGTATGGGTTGCCCCTGTGCAGGTGAGAAATCAATGCACATGGCGCACGCACTGTAATCAAAGTAAAAGTTTATTGTCATTTGAATGCCCTTCTTTTCAATGAGTCCAGCAAGATGATATTGATTCAGGAGGCTGCTTTCCAAATTGCTATATTTTCCTTGGCACGACCTTCACGGTGATGTGTAACATATTTACCGGCAGCGTGGTAGTTCCTGCATAACACCGGTAAACTGGAATACATTTCTAAAGATCAACATCACGCCATGTCCGATAAAATGGCGATTTTACGGGCCGACCGGTTAGTGCCCTTTTTGCACCTCATTCAAATTCAGCACCCTGTTCACAATAAGAGGACCAAGTCCAAGTCGATTAATTTATTCAAATTAACTGACAGCAATTCTGGCACCTTTTCATTGCTCTAACATGAGTCTTCAAGTGGGTCATCGAGACAATATGTTTGTTGATGGCATGTTTTCCTAGTCAGTCTTGAAATATTGAAATGGCCTGCAATATCGTTTTCTTAAACACGATTGAGTTTGTAGAGTGCTTTTGTTTGGCACTTGAGGGCCAGCATCTTGGTACAAAAGCGAGGAAGATTCATCAAAGTTTCAAGAGGTTTGATATTGTGTGTTGCCTTCATTTAAACTACTTTCTATTTCTTCTGAGTTGTCTCTGTTCAATACAAGACGATTGCTCCAGTTTCTTAAATGGCTCCTTGACCGGAACCGTGGACAAACTAATGTCAGTGCGAAACCACCTTCTTCTATGAGGGTTATCGTTTTGACATGACGTTTCTAGTTGTACATGGAAATATAATCGATTTTCAACAAAGGAAGATGAAACAAGAAGAAAATAATTGTTTGAGGTTATTACGACCACGGCGCCGTTGGCCACCTCTGGTCAGTTAACGGCGGCGTTTCTGTTATTGTTTCATTGGCTTTTGTCTCGTTTTGCCCCGAACTGATTTCATTGATGGTTACTTTTGTCTGCAGATCAATGGTGCAGTCTCTTGAAAAAGCGAGAAAATTCTTCGTCAGATGTTAATTAATTGAGCTAAAGTACACACACATCGTTATAATACACTGCACTCTCTGCGCTAATGTTCCCCGCCGAACAGCGTAGAGCCATCTTGATTGATGTTTTACATTAAGAAATTCAACACTTTGTCTTGTTATTACAGCGCTCCCGACGCCCTGTTGTGTTTTCCTCATTTATGTTGTCCCGATTTCCAGCAGCGTTTGATGGTGCTGGTAAATTGGCATTGACTAAAGTGGACAAATCGATACTTTAATGAAATGACGTTGACCAGTGAGCGAGTACCAAATTTAAATTCTAAATATAAATTCGGTGAACCCAACTAACGTATGGAGGCGATAATTTCAGTAATACTTTTGTAAAACGAATATGCATGCAGAGGCCAGTTGACCATGAGTTTGTCTAAGAAAATATATTGCATCATGTTTAGGTGTTTTCTCATTTCCGGTTGGAGCATCCGAATTTTGACCACCTACAGCGACATCTTGTCTGGACAATTAAGAGTCGAGATTGTCAGCGATCTCCAGTTTCGCGTGATTGGCAGGTGTTTACTATTTCTGATCGAAAGGCATCAAACACTTTGAATCTAAACTCCCATTTGACAATTGGAAGAATGTTTCAGCGATTGGATACTTGTGATAGCCAAGAGCACTTCAAGAAGGTTCTCTCCTTTTATTATTCCTCGCCTGATCAAGTGATCATTGAAGAACAACACGAACATCAATATCGCCAGCTGTGGCCGCATTACAACGTCAATATTCTTGCTTTTGTTCTTATTAGAAAATGTTATTCTGGTAAATTAAATGGCTGATGTATCCAGCCGGTAACTTTAATTGAGCTTTCCTACCCGAAAAGTTTAGGAATTTATCAATGCGCCCCGTGGAGAAGCCATGTGACCGCCTGATTACGGAAACTTGGATTCCATCAGGCGAAGTATTCTTTAAATAACCAGAACTTCGGAATCCTTTTTTATCGAAAATTACAACTAACGCATCAGAATTTATAGTTGAGATTCAGAATCAAACTGAACTCCTCATTATTTCCGCCAGCTGCTCTCTAAAAATCTTTTTGGTCAACTTCTGGATGGATTAAAACAGAAGCTGTCGCGACGATTTGCAGTGATGCAAATCAAAAACAGGCTGTTTATGCTAATAAGTTGTCGTTGTCAAGAGGAACAAATTAATTAATGGCTCGTCAGGTGCTCGCTTCTGGAATTTTCAAGCCACATACTTGACTGGCACCGACACCATATGTTCCATTCCAAAAGGGCTTGCCTTTCCTCCTTGACAGCAGTTAGGTCAGATCACCTTATCCGGCTGAAAAATCAGCGATTGCAAGGGACGACAAAAACTATTAGCGATTTGGGAGCACCTGGTACATATAATTATTCTGAATCAAACTCTCACTAATATTAACAATGTATTTTTGATGAATTTAATTGATTATTCGGTGAAAACTGGTATTCGGTTTCAGTTTAATTTAATTGGTTCTGAAGTTGAGATCTTCGTGGGAGATCTTGTTGGTTGTTATACCGTGTTTCACGGAACATTTAAAACCTAGCTGCTGTCCATCTCCCCAAAAGAGAATTCGATCCATCTTCGAGATGCCGGTGATTAACATTTTGATCGCTGAGCTTGTTCCTGGCCCGCATCAGCGCATAAATTGGCGAGAAAGAATTGATTTGCTTCATGCAACATTGCCACTAGAATGCTGGGTTGGCCGAGCGGCATTCTGACAGGCATCTTCGGTGGGCTTCTCTTTTCTTGTGAAACTGGATTCATCCTTTTGGACTTAAGAATCGTTCGCTCAAGCGAATCGGAAATATAATCCCACAAAGATTTTACTCGCATTTCTACTTTGCCGCCTGGCTTTGCCCTTTTGTTCACTCGCTTCACGCCGACCTTTTGTTCTACGCTAAGAAAATTAAAACGAGCGCAGGATATTTCAGTCGTTTGAAACGACAGTGTTATGACTCGTGCCGCGCGCAAAATCTGGTCTATTTGACCACAACATAATTTTGTGGTCACAATGACCGCATGAAATTATGTATTGATTAGCTGGGGCTGACATAATCCCAGTGCCGAAAATGACCGAAGACACACAAACAATTCCGTTTGCATAATTCTATAGGAAAAGATGTCCTCTGAGAGTTCCATCGTATTGTTGAGGCTAGCTAATTTTTCCAATTATTGTTCCACGATAAGAGCAATCGGTTTTAACGCCAAACTTTTCAATGGATTCATGCGCATTGATGATCTTTCAATGCAAGCATTGGCCATTTAGAGGCTGCAAAACAGCACATTAAGTTTCTGTTATAACAGCGAATCCAATCTGCCCATACGCATATTTAATATGTGTGACAACCATGTGGATAACATATCTTCTACTAAAAATGAGATTTCGAGGAATATACTGTCGTTATAATATTCTGGCGCGTCAAATTTCTGTGAATGATATTTATGCTATGGTGTTTATCTTGTAGGCCAGTTAGATTTTAAAAAAGATAATGCAGCATTCGCAGTCGTTAAGATATGTATTCTTCCATGAAATCTGTACCATAGAAGTCGCATCAAATCATAATCATGTGAATGCTTTGCTTCATGTCAGATCTTAAAAGATAACTAGTGTCCACTTTTGAACCGTAATAGCCAGTGCATAACATGAAAAGTTCCCTCGTTAGCGCATTCATAAAAACTCGAAAGTAATGTTACTGCAATAGAAAACCATATTTTTTGATCGATGAATCAACTGCAGTCAAGTGACATTTTTATTGGGATACAGATGATGAGCTATGAAATTTAAAATATTACCCGTTTGTGAACTGACCTAGAATGTAACAAATTCTGACTGTTTCCCCGCTTGACCGATGATCTGTTGAGGGTATACAACCTCGGAAACATCTTTCCATAAAAAGCAGCTGCAAAGTCGTCAAAGTTTTAAATTGCCTCATGGGCTCGCGTCAAGCTCATAAACTTTTCGCTTCGTTATTTCAGTTTGATTCATACACGAAACAGATTTCATTCAAGCTTGACGACTTCGGATCTAAAAACAAAAATTGAAACACAAAAACAGAAACGGTAAAACAATGATTTTAAAATGATGCTTAGAAAACATGGTTTTTGTCGAATTTTTTTCGTAGATTTTTCTGACGTTATTCGTGAGTCGACTTAGACGCAGTGAACAGATACTGAGCGAAAACATGGTCCAGAGTCACAACAAGCCTTTTCTACGATCATTTGCATTTCAGGCGATCGCTAGTTTGTGTCACCAGCTTCCCATCCATCTTCGTGAAAAACTAAAGAATATGCATGAGTATTAAGAATCAAGCTGTCGCTTGCATGACGCTTTGCCTAGCATTTTCAAGCTGAAGTGGAAGCAATACATTTGAAACGATGAAAGGTCGGTGGCATCTCACTCCACTATTTGAGGTGAGGTGCGCTAGCGTTATTGATTACCAACACTCTTCTTGAATAGGAAACGAAATTAATCTTACTAGTCGGAGAAAAGTTGGGGCACGAAGGGGAGTACATTCACTTTAAAATCCATATTGCGTGTCGATGGATCGCCGAAGAATGGGACACATCTAGATCGCATTCCATGTTTATTATTAAAAACTAATCGAAGACATGAGGTCCATTTACTTTTATTGTCAGACGATTGGCCTAGTTTTAATTTCAAAGTAGCTGTTTAGGGACTAGGAAAGAATAACTGTATGTCTCATCAATATCCATTCTTCGAAAGAAATGTAAATTAACACGTTGTTATTTGGCTGTGTATTCCGGATTAGAGAGGTCTTGTTCGGATCACACAAAAATGAACATGATATTTCTTGATGGATCATATTAAGTTAATGGTGATAGGGATAAAAAACGGCTTTGATCTCAACGAATTGTTGGTGAGAAGAATATAAGCCGGTCTTGCGGAGTTTCAAACTTGCTATACTGCGAGCAAGATTGGACATGCGAACTGACCCTCCTCCTTTCTTTACAGAAACCCACCTCCTCCCCCTCGAATCCTTTCATCTCTTCCGATAGATTTCCTGCTCTGATTTCAGTCGAGCATTTCTTCTCTTCTGCACCGCCACAACCGCAAGCCGATCAACGCGAGAAATTATTACTCTGGACATAGGCGACTAAAGATCTCTTGAGTATTCCTTCTGGACACGCGCAACTTTTACCAGCATTCCCAACACGCTCATTGAATATCTTCCTCATCCATCCTCTTTAAAAGCCTTTCACAAGTTGATCCACAATGCTTTTTTGGAATCGATTGCGCTGAGCCTGCACGGAAAAGACAACGAGATATTCGGTAAGCTAGCCGGCAGTTTGCCATGCTTAATCTTAAGAAATCAAATTTTGCCAAAATCACTCTTATTTATTTTCATCCATTTGCCCGGTTGAAAATATTAGCAAATATAAATAGACTCTAAAGAGCACGTTTTCGAGAGATTAATTTTAAAACAGTCACAGTTTTTCTTCCAAGATTGGAAAAGTGGTTCACTGCTTTCTGCACATGAAGTTCTTCAACCTTAGTGCGATGGGGTTTTACTCCGATTTTTCTGGTTTTGATCGGCTTCACTTGCAATGTTTGGGTTTCAACTTGATGAGATTATACTGGCTGATCAGGACTTATCTTTGCCTTGTACAAATAGCAAACGGCTTTTTTCGCACAAAACGGATGAAAAAAGACAACTTTTGAGTGGCTTTTATCGCATAAGCCGGTTGCACGGCAGCTCCTTGAAGAAGCTTTCGAATCTTCCGTTTCGTAACTGTTGGTTCACGAGATGAAGAAAGCCCAGTGATTTTCGCATTGTTCGTACTAATTTTGACTTAAAACACTTTCTTTTGTTATTTAAATTTTAAACTTATAAAGAAAGGTTGCAAAAAACTTCGACTTTTCGCTTGTTCAATTTGGTGAATTGCATCGTTTAAACAAGGAAATTCGATTACGATATTAATTTGCGCTTTGTGAGGCGTAAATAGCACTACATCTGCATCGGCACCATTTTGCTGAAAGAGGAAAATCGGAAACAAGAGGGGCAAAATTTTGTTAATGATGCTGGGGCTGACTTTGACTGTCATCATTTGGGGGCATAATTTGATCGTTCTTCCTTGCATTAATGTAGCTCCTCAGTCGTCGAGGGTACTTCCATTTGCTGCCGTACTGTAATATGTCCACTTCGCATAAATACTAATATTATTTGAGATTCTCAGGGTTCCTTTAATGATGCCGATAATGAGATGCCAAAAAGCACTTTTGCCCCTCAGAAATGATGAAATATTCTCCCCAGTTCATAATCCCTCTTATCCTTTTAGATGCAGAAAATCTGCCCTATAATCTCACCATTCATGTCCTTGCCCAGAAAAATACGATAATTCTTATCTTTCTCATGAGATCCTCTACAAGAAATCGTCGTTTTTTCTTCACAGTTTTCTCCCTTTGTTTCTTAACGACATTGAACTGAAGAAGAGATAAACAGTCTGGATACCACTAATACGTATCTGTAACATCTGGCTTATAATGCATAATGTTCGCAATTTGACACAGGATATGCGATAAATTTATGTGTATCAAGTTACATTAGCGATGTCGGGAAATCAAAATGGATGGCAATAAACAGAAAAGTTAAATTGCTCAGAATATCCATCGAAAATTCGCGAAGTATTTTTGTATAAAACAAGGTTTCCGATAGAACAATGAGCTGATATAAAACCTCAATCTTACTGACGTGGATGAATATCGATACTTTATTAGTCTAATGCCCCAAAGGTCTCCCCTGCGTGTATCGCATCCAAGTTGATGGATGCATCTGAATATTCGGAGCCTAGCGAAGAGATCTCTTGATTCGGCTGAATTCCAATATATAGAGCAGTGGGACAATGTGATATCGGACCTTTCATGCATAAAAATGCAAAAGAAAATCCATATGAAAATTTATTCTTTTCAGTTTCGGATTGCATTGAGGGTTAATATAGCGGATCGTTTTCACTTTGTCGAGTGCTAACAATTTTTCTGTTTGCAAAATCGATTCTGCCGTGAAAAAACCATGTTGTATTATTCGGCATATCATTGCTAGGTAAACAATTTCGGAGATCTCCGAGATTAAACGAACAAACAAGTGTTCTTAATTTTCCCCTCCGGCATTCGTTATTCTGGCCGTGGAGGTCTACCCGGTTAAAAGGACAAGGATAAAGTAAACATTCTTCTTCAACAAGAAGTTTGTTATGAGCGGTTTCCAGTTGCATTGAGATGACCAAGATGAAAATATTAAAAACTCGGTGGTCGTATACATCTCCCTGTGTACATTCATTACTTCTTTACAACTTTGCAGTGGCCCAGTTTACAAAACTTTAACGACCCGAAAAGAGATTGAAAATTACTTGCTAGTTTATTATCAAGCTTAGCGGGACGGCGAAAGGGGACGTTTTATTAATTCCAATAAACCCGAGACGCGTCAGATTGGAGCGGATTACCAGTGCAAGTGGGTTATTATGTTACTGACTCTCCCGCAGATTATCTAACACCATCTTCCTTCCACCCGGTCTTTTTAATGGAATCTATGAACTCTGGCGGGAAACAGCAGGAGTGCTCCAAGAAGGCAATATTGACCGGCCCAATCCCAATGAAACCACCACAAACTACTCACCAAATTCTCATCAAATAAGTCCGGCTTATGGACACTATTATTTACTGTGTGACCAAAGGCTACTGTCCAGCAGGGGCACTGCAGTTAAATGATTCTTTAACTTCCATGAGAAAATATTTCATGGATAATCCAGCAAAGATGTAGCTTCCTGTTCCAAGCATAGAATGATTGTTCTGGATTGAGTGAGAAAATTATTTCACACTACATTGTCCCATTTTAAATTTCGGAAGAAACGATGAAATGGCAGACTGGTATCAATCAAATCGAGCTGTTGTAAATTTTGGTCTCTGTTGGCTGAAAGAAACGATCGTCCCACGCTCTGTTTGCTGAAAAAAAGTAATAGGAAATGAAGTTTGTATAGAGAGCCATTAGGATATATTTGCACAGAAGTCGTTTAATCAACAGCTATAAAAAAGAAAGATATCGTGAGGCCGTTTGCCATGCGTGGCTATGATGATGAACCATTTTTACACTGCAACAGGAAGAATATTCAGTCATGTTTCATTCAATGAATTATGGCGTGTCTGATTTTTGCTCGGCATCATTTTGTGTTTTATTTCTTTTCGTTTTCCACATTAAAGTTGTGAGTGTACTGGTGCTGCCTGGCGATGATGCATCTCATCTATAATGCCACTGACGTCCCATGAGCCTCGCCCGCATTTTATCCAGAATTTAAAATAGGTGCTGTGCTCGGAATTAATATTTAAAAGCAAAACCGCTTTTTAATTTTCATAACCTTATTTCGGTGAAAACATACTTTTCCATGTGTTTATTTAATTAGAGATTCCTCAAAATATGCAAGACACTCAACATTTTATTTAATATTCTGGCTTTTTAGGTGTGCTCTCCTTCATCATTTTGAAACATGGATAGCTCCATCTGGTTCTTCGGACTCGTATTTGTGGCTTCGTATTTCCGGAACGCGGAGTCGCTGAATTTCGGTGAGTACCACGGGCGTGAATGAAAAGCGTTGTGTTTTTCAACGAACTAATAGGTTCCGCAAATTGAAATGGACAACTGGTCTTCGATCTCGAACGACATAGATGTACAATGTGGGATTTAATTAACAATTACTCTAGCGACTTATGCAACCATGCGTACAGGAATTAACTCAATTTTCTCGCTGCTTCATCTGGCTATCAATGTGGCATACAATAAAGGGGAACATGATTCAATTTGTTTGTCCGGTCATGGCATGTTGGGCAGTGTTATTGAATTCTTTACAAAAACCCTGATTGCCTGTATGAAAAGCTCACTAGGAACAAGCTCGAAATAAACAGCGCACTGAAAATTAAATTATGAGCTTCATCAGTTTATCCTTGTCCCCCAAAAGTTAAGCATTCCTGCTTTTCTGGCGTAAATTGTTGACAGCAAAAGCCAGTTGCCCATTTCCCCAGAGTTGTTTCTATTTAACCTTCTCACCCTGCATTTTATTCGGTACAGTGGAGCTTGTGGTTTTAAATTGTGTTTCGGTGTTGAGAACAATTATTATTTGACTAAAGAATATATTACGAAATACATTGGAATATAGTACCAGCATTCGGTTGGTTGACCTTTACTATTATTTTTAATTTTGGAGTAATATAATAGATTTAATATATTAACCCGTATATTCTGCACCGATTCGTTAGAATGTTTGGGAATGGGATTTAGAAAAGCGATATTTCCTGGGAAAGCCAACAAGTCCAAGTCGAAAGTGAGGGATACAGATGGCTATGGGGAGTTGAAAAGCTCTTGTGTCCATCCAAGATGAACGGGAACACGCGCATGCAATTTCTAGGCAAAACACGAGCCTGTTTGTTACTCATCAAGCAAGTGTTCCCCGCATTCATTGCACTTGACACCCGCAGTCTATCCTGGCGGAAGTCGAGGCACAAGTGTACAGGAGGACGTGTGCGTCCCTTCATATCAGCTCACTCCCATACTTGAAAGTGGCACTCACTTTAAAACATTTTCTCATCAGACAGATTGGAGGGATAATATTCAGCAGCCAAGTTGGATTTATTCAAAAGAGCGCGGTTAAATTTATTCTTGTTTTTCTCGAGTAAGTAGACGATGACGGAAACGATTTTCGTTGGAAAATGATCCTTTCTGTCGCTTCGGATCAATGAAAAACGGATAAACCCCGCGCATGATTTACTAGGTTTTTGCTCTTGAAGAAACTCAATCCCCGAGCAAAACATCACGAAAGTGACAGATGATAAACTGATCAAGACCACCAAGGATTTGTTTTCACTGACTGCGTGGCCGGGTCATTATTTTGTATATTCCAGCTTGTTTTGGCAGCTTGTCCATTTTGATGAATTGATTCAATGGTCAAATTTAATGAGCTAAGCTGTAGGTTTTTTTGAAAACACACTCAAGCACTGACGATTTCAGGATGAAACGCCCATAAAAAAGTTGTGATTTATAAATGATTTGTTCTTCTGAAATATTTCTTTCAGGATATTTCCTCGCAAGAAACCAAAATCAGGGAGATAGTGAAGTAATTTGATGAGGCTGTTTACGAGGCATTCGGCACGTGTGCGTGTGTTGCGCATGCAGATCAGAATATTAGCTTAATTATATTTGATCAATACATAAACATCGCACAACAGATATAATCAGGTCACCCTGGATCATTAGTCTGCAGAGGAGATCCTGGATCAAACTTTTTATCGGGAATGATTGTGTTTTTTTTCCTCCCTTAATGGATAGTTCGTTGGACCGGCACGTTCTCTTTTTCCGGGCTGGAACAATAAGGAGCAAATCTGATGAGCCGAGCATCTATTGATCCAGCCAATTTGATGGTGTTGGAATAACACTGACTTTAACACTTTGCTCCGAGCAGATCTCAGAGTAGACCCCAATAGCAATCAATAAGGATTCTCCTAGTTTTAATGGGAGAATAGTTGACATCGTCCAGAGTACATGGCCGGAAGGATGAGAAGGGTTTAAAGAGATAGCAACGGAGGAATACACTCTGATCATCCCGAATTATGCTTCATCACGAATTTTTTTTCAAGGCAATGCTGTGATTTTTATTATGAATTATTAAAGCGCTTGATGGCAAAGAAAACACCCAGAAATTTGCTACTAGTGTTTTCATGTTGCCGGTTTTGTATTAGCGGACCAAGTTATTTCAATTTTAGTTTCGAAGCTATATTTTTTCAACGAGTTGCCGAGTTGGTTGGATTTATCAAAAGCTTGATGACTCTTGAGATGAACCGATGAGAAAATATTTAGGGCAGTTCATTGGAGCGTGTTGATCAGAGAAAAATGACAGGCTCGTTTTTGAATCTGAATCTGTCATTTTCAGCTGAATGATAAAACGTTTTTCGTGTTTGTCAGAGTTTATGGGACGGCTGTGGAATATTCTGAAATTGACAGCTATTAAAAGACCTTTCACAACTTTTTATTCATATGAGACACATTTTGAAAATAAAACAGCGAATCCAAAAAAATGAAACTTCTCTTCACAGACATAATAAAAATACAAAAGAACGCGATTAATAATCTGTATTGCTTTGTAGGCGAATGTCTTGGACCTCTGGGAATGGAAAATGAGCTTATTCCGGACTCACAAATTCACGCCAGCTCATCATATGACGCCGCTAGTGTGGGACCTCAAAACGCAAGGTACATACTTGGGAAATAATTTATATTGTAAAGTGCTCATCATAATAATCGTTTTGATTAGCGGCATTGTACCGTTTCGGTTATGGTGATGACATATGACCACAGTATACCGGTAATTAGAAATATAACTGAAGCATGACTACTGTAATCTAAATTTTCTACCGTACTTTTCATCGATTTTTCCATCCAGTTTCTGCACAGCTGGTAGAATTTTTACCCGAGTGTTCAGTTCCAGAAAAAAAGCTTATATTTTAGTAACTTAGTTTTGCATGACGACCACGATTCAGAACTTGTCGGTGATTTGAATTGTCGGTTTTTTCCAGACTTGGTCATGAAGATGGCGGAGGTGCTTGGTGTCCACGTCAGCAAATCAAGAAAGATGTTTATGAATACCTGGAAATTGATCTCCAATCATTGCATGTGTTGACTGCGGTGGAAACTCAAGGCAGATTCGGGAACGGTCAAGGTCAGGAGTATGCCGAACATTTCTTAATCGAGTATCAACGCGACACTTCCGCCGACTGGATAACATTCCGTAATCGTAAAGGAGAAAAATTATTCCGCGGTAACACAAATACTTACGTTCGCAATAATCAACAACTGGACCCGCCAATTATTGCCCGGAAAGTTCGTTTTGTGCCGCAAAGTGTTTACGCTCGAACGGTCTGCATGCGAGTGGAAGTATTTGGATGTCGGTGGACAGATGGAATTCAATGGTATTCGATGCCACAAGGCGATTCAAGGGGACCGGATGTGCAGCTGCTGGACTGGACATACGATGGCGTCGTTCAGAATAACCACTTGTATCTAGGAATGGTAAGTAGTATGGTTTCAAAACGGATAAAAAACGGTCTTGAATGACGAAAACTGAACTTCAAATTAAAACTTGGTTCAATTTAAAAAAATCATCCAGTTTAATCCAGTAGCTATTTTGTGACATTTTTTTGTGAGATTTTGTACATTATTTTTCTGTTCCAGGGTCAGTTGACAGATGGCCGGACTGGACCAGACAATTTCCGTTTGGAATCTGCAAGCAATGGTCAAAAAGCGGTATCCGACTGGGTTGGATGGAAAAACGAGTCACATCGAGGTCAAATCGATTTGACCTTTAAATTCGATCAAGCCCGCAAATATACCGCAGTGTATATTTACTGCAACAATCTGTTTACCAAGGATGTCAAGGTCTTCGCATCTGCCACCGTTTACTTTAGGTATGCTACGGTTTCTTGTAATACTTTGCACATAACTTCAATGGTTAATTCGTTTTCCAGTATTGGTGGAAAATATTATACCGGTCAGCCAGTTCATTTTACGTATACACCAGATACTGTGATGGAAAATGCTCGAAATATAACAATAAAATTGGATAATCGAATCGGACGATACGTGAGTTATAATCAATGGTTTTTATTCATTATTTTTTTATTTCTCCTCATTTTTCAGGTCAAGGTTATTCTGCGGTTTGCATCACGGTGGATGATGATCAGCGAAGTGACATTTGAATCTGGTGTGTTTTGATTCCAAACTTAAATTCAAATCCCATCGGTGAATTCGCCTAGATTATAAATTTGTTTCATCCTTCCTTGCAGAACCGTTGCAAGGGAATTTCACGCCTGAAGCTACACCACCGGAATTGCCGTCAAAGTCGACGACCTCTAATTCCGCTTTGGATGGGCAGTTTTTCCACATTTTCCATCCATCAGGCTTCCTACTCAATGCCCGCAATTGGCCGGAAGTGCAGGGCCATAAAGCTCACCATGTGCCGAATAAGCCGAGCGCGGATGATTATGTGGGTCTGATTATCGGGATAGTATCCGGAGTGGTCATCTTGGCATTGATTTGCTTGGGAGTAAGTACAGTCAGATGAACATGCATTGTATTGAGAGACTAGTCTTCCTAACGATTATGTCTCATCTTCTAGATTGTCCTGCTCCGCTTCAGGCACAGAAAGCATCATTACCACTCAAAATTCCACTCGGATTTCTTCTCATTGGAAAAGAATTTGCCGTTCGACTTTAGACAACACTGTCCAGTTGAAACCATCCGATCGAATAACGGGAATTTATATGGATCTGTCGCGTCGGATGAACATGATAAAAACACGATATATCATGAGCCCCATGAAATCATATTACGGAGAGCCGTTCCTGGAATGGTTTCTCTTGAAATTAAAGAATATCACAGTGAGTTTCGAATCATTTTTAAGCTTCTAGTTTTTTTAATCCGAACAGAAATAACCTTGAAACGTAAATATTCATCTATTTTTTGAAACGACATGGATTTAACGAATGACCTTTCAGATTCTCTCTGCGCGCGGGAATACGCAATTCCAGAGCTTCGGTCTCCCTTGGCCAAACCTCGCACTCTTTCTCATTGCCGAAACAACCGAAACGACCTTCAAGGTCCTAGTGGAACACATTCCATGAGCTCCGGGAAATCCACTGTGATCACCGAAGTCGACTCATACGTACCACCGGAAATCGCACGTGATAGCTTGAAATTTCTGGAGAAAATTGGAGAAGGCCAGTTCGGCGAGGTAAAACGAAGCATAAATGTAAATAAGCTCGGAACTCTCATCATTAAATTCTGTACCAGGTGCATCTTTGTGCGGCTGAAGATATCATTGGCTTTCGGACTACGTCGCCAAGTCCGGTGAAACTCGTCGCCGTGAAAATTTTACGACAAGATGTTTCCGATGATATCAAGTAAGCAAAAATCGTCAGTTTGATTTGAATGCGTGTATTTTACAATCGAATTATTTTTCCAGAACCGATTTCAAAAGAGAAATGGACATTCTCAGCACACTCCAAGACCCGAATTTAATCCAGGTTATCGGTGTCTGCACAAAAGAGGACCCACTCTGTATGGTTGTTGAATATATGGAATGCGGTGATCTCAATCAGTATTTGAAAGAGCATTCACCAGAGGGCTCGATACCTAATCCAACATCATTGAGGTAGGCTGGGTTTTTCTCATAAGTGTCGAGCTGTTTTTGACCATACTCATTTCCAGTTACGGAGCGCTGATTCACATGGCATCGCAAATCGCGTCAGGGATGAAATATTTGGAAAACCTCAACTACGTTCATCGCGATCTAGCCACAAGGAATTGTTTGGTCGGCCCAAACTACGCCATAAAAATTTCCGACTTCGGAATGAGCCGGAGACTTTATTCCAATGATTACTATCGAATCGAAGGAAAAGCAATTTTACCTATTCGATGGATGGCATGGGAGAGCATTCTTTTCGTAAGTGTTTTTTCGAACGATTGAACTTAGTGTTTTATTCGTATGATTTTCAGGGTAAATTCACGACTAAGTCGGATGTCTGGGCGTTCGCTATAACTTTGTGGGAAATTCTCACGTTTGCTCGAGAGCAGCCATTTGAGAATATTTCGGATGACCAAGTGATAGAAAACGCCGGAATATTCTACAGCGCCGGCGGAAATCCTATGGAACTCCCACAGCCGCTAACCTGCCCTAAGGAAATTTATGATCTCATGCGGGAATGCTGGCAGAGACACGAGGATGACAGACCCAACTTCAGAGAAATACACCTTTTCCTCCAAAGAAAGAATCTCGGCTTCTCAGTTGAGGAGAGGTTTTGTTGAATCCCGAATTCTTGTTAAGGTGACCAAATATGATTATGAATCTCCGTGATATGTTGACCTTCTCGCTCAATTGGCTTCTTGTTGGAATTTTGTTGTATAGCTGTTAGAAATCTGATGTCAACTTGAATAAAGTTATCTGAGTTCGTGAATGACATGAATTACATTCAAAAAGTTAACCATTGTCGTACATAATCCCACCAGGTGGGCTCCAGCAGAGGAACCCATGAAACGAAGAGCCAAATAGCAGACCAGTTATGTTGTTCGTTGGCGGACATGGTGACCTTTCCAGGCTATGATGGACAAACAGTGTAACATCTCGTTCCACAATAATCTATTCGAAAACTGATTTGTCCAGTAAATACTTACCATATACCAAAATGACGGATCGCTTTTAGGGAATATTTATTTCGCAATCAAATTCTAGAACATGCGGACACAACGTTTCAAAAAACTCAGTTCTGAAGGCATCGGGCATTGGTTTCGGCCCGTCGAAATTGAAACGTAGTTTAAAGCAGAGACAGGTTTAAAAGTTGAAAAAGCACGTGAAAAAAGGCAAAGCCATCGAAAGCACGCTTCCGAGCTTATTTGAAGTTTCTGCAGTGATTCTGGATCTCCGTAGGGAGAGATTTCTGATCGATGTTTTGCAGTGCATCAATGAGCTGTTCCCGACAAATATTCAAGGAGAACTGCATAAATTCGGCAGGTTGATCGGATGCCCTTCCAACAGGAGCCAACAAGCCGCAGTCAGCCAGCTTAGTCCAAGCCCGTAGCAGAATATGGTCATTAAAGTTGAGTTTCCGGGTGTTTTTGGACGCGACATAGTGACTCCGAATCAACGGCAAATTGAATGCATACGTCTCATGAATTTTCACGAAGTCGAAGCAGCAGAGAAGCAAACTCAATTGCAAATGGGAGAGATCGCGAACCGCGCATAATACCACGTCAATTAGCAGAGCATCTGCGGCTGACCGGAAGTCCTCACTGCCGGGAGAATTTTCACCACAAAATGCCAAAATCAATCGGCAAAATTTTGTAAGATTTGACCATTCATTCCCATATTCAAATAGCCTCCCCAAGATATCCGTCGTATTCTTCTCAGAAAGAATCGTCCGAGTTTCTAAAAACAAACGAGCCATTATTTAGTCAACGCGTAATATAGCTCTATTATTGATCAAAGCAGCCAACCTCTCCAATTATCTGGTCGGTGTTGATTCAAAACGAACTCGAACGCTTCGTAAAATTCGTCGACGTTCTGAAACTGCTCGCTTGCGACATTGAGAACTTGCTGAGAAAATCGCGATTTGACCCGCTTTTCCATTTTCTCCAGCACCTCCAACACAGATGACATTCCTATGATACAGATGGGCAGCTTATTCTGCTGTGATGAATCGAACAGGTTATACAGGAGAATTTGGTTGTTCTGAATGACTAGCTGCTCCAGATTGTCAATCACCAGGATGATCCCTTCGATTCCTGACTTTTTGCGAATATCACAGAGACATTGACACAGTTCTCGAAGCTTGTCCGCCGCCGATCCTACAACAGCTCCACTCTTTTTCGTATCAGCCCCTAGCTCCAACAAGATGTGTTCCACGGAGGATTTCGTGTCTCCTTGACTCGCTCCATGAAGGTAGATGCAACGAAACTTTGACCAGTTTTTTTTATCGGACCGAAGCGAAGAAAGGGCTCGTTCAACAATCGTTGATTTTCCGCACCCTGTGGGACCACATAAAATAACCGAGTCACCTTTTCCATAAGTCACCACGTTAGTCAAAATATGCTCCAAACGTTCGATATGCCGTTTCTGGGATTGCAGATCAAAATATGGTGAATTCGTTCGAGCTTGTTTACGAGTTCTCGGAGGCATAGCAGCTTGGATAGTCAGTCGATTTGTGGATCTAACAGCAACGAATCAAGATAATTTTGCGGTGAATATGATTTCGGATGAGCCTGTGAACTACCCCACGGTGATATCTATCTAACAAGAAACGGAAAAGCTGATTAAATCCCAAAAAGCGTGCTTTCAGAAATTCGGATTCCGACAGACAACAAACAATGCGGTGGTAGGTAGTATCCTGACTTGTTGAATACTATCTACCAGTAGCTACGGAAAGCGCGGGCTAATGGTAACATGTGGCAGGAATGTGTTCGGCCTGGAGTTACCAAAAGAGGCTACCAACCAACCCGAAATAAACTCTTGTTCTGTTTTGACTTTTCGACGAACGAAGTTTCAACGTTCCGGTAAAGAGAAAACTGAATCCGAATTCGTGTCAGACTTATGCCATAGCATTACATTCAGCTCGTTCACCACAGGATTGTTGAAAGGGGATATTCGGATTCCAACCATGAAGGTCTATGCAACTCCAGCGCCATCCAGTGAGTGAATTCATTCGTGTTTTTGCTGTTTACTCGCATTTTTTTCGTTGCCAGCTCGAGAATCTTCTGTACGGAAATCACCAGCTAGCACACCTACGAGCAAAACCGTAGTCAGACCTAAAACCAGCCCGTCAGTTGGAACGCAGCCACACAAATCACCACGGAGCGTTGTCAGCACACCGTCAACCAGTCCAGGAAATCGGCGAATATCATTGGCTGGGACTTCGAAGCCCAATTTTTCGCATGTTACGGCGAAAGTTACGGAAGGTCCTTATGGCTTCGTCAAAAATGTCACCCCTGCAAAAGCTCCGCCTGAGTCGCAA
>JAQIWT010000261.1:0-25616 GCA_034696485.1 Isohypsibius dastychi | reverse complement strand
AAGTAATCGTGGATTATTCTTAGCATGGAAAATTGAACGTGAAACTACTGTACAAATAGCATTCACAATGTGTTTGCACTGAATTTGAGGTAAAGATACATAGGTAATGGAACATACTGATTCGACTGAGAAATATCCTCATCAGTGTTGTGCCAGAATTCACGGAGTCTGATTTTTCAGTATTTTTTCGCACTTTCTCACAGCATCGTTCTTTCTCACTTGTTTTTCGTTATTTATAGGTTCTCGAAGATTCCGTGAAAGAAAAGATCGAGGGCTCCAACATCACCGATGCAAAAGCTGAAAAAACTTGGCTGGTCAAGCATCTTGAAATAATTCGCCAAATGGTCTTGAACGATCTCTCCGTTGTTCGCGGCGCTGCAGTTCCCTGCTTCCCACCAAGTTACGATATCCTGAACTCCTACGCAAAAATGTATCACCGCTGCATCGCCAAACAGATTTCCGATCTAATTCATCACGAACACTTAGAAGCGGAAGACATTGTGACACTTTTGACTTGGTTGGAGGAATATTCCGGAGTGAATTGTTTGGCGAACCATTTGGTCCAAATAAACAGCGAAGCACTCGGATCGCCGTTATTGGGCCCGGAAAGCATCGCGGAATTAATGGCGAAATACCAGGAGGCCACTTCGAAGAATATCGACAATTGGTTACTCCGCGCTTTGAAAGTGGAAAAAAGCGCGTGGTTCACCGATAAAAAACCCGATGATTCCAACACCTATATCCAGACGCAAACCCCCACGGACGTCTTCCAGATTTTCGATCAGAATATCAATATCGCCGGGAAAATGGGGGAGGATATCGAGAAGCGGATGTATGGATTGTGTTTGTCGAAATTGGCGGATTTCAGCGATAAATTAAGGGAGGAATTCACGGAGTATAAAATCGAGAAATTTAAAGACCGCCAGAAATTGATGAATTATACGGCGGTTATGATGGCGCTGATTAATGATTGTAGCCGGTATATTGAGTATGTTCTGCTTTGGGCGCAGCAGAAGTCCGGGTTGGGGAATTCGGAGAAAGTGACGGCGTGTCTGCAGTGTTTTGAGCGGGTCAGAAGAGATGCGATTAATTGTTTGTTGGAGGAAGCTATGCAGGATATTGCGCCCAGTCTGAAGGAGATTTTTGGGATGAATTGGTTGAGAGGGACAAAGTGTGCGGCGGTTGGAGTGATTGTGGAGACCTTGCGGGATTATTGCAGGACGGATTATCTGACCGGGTTGACGCCGGCGAATTATTCGGAGACGATGGAGAAAGCGCAGCTGAATGTGATCAAGTTCTATCTGAGGTAAGGTTATTCTCAGGAGATTTTCATTTTTAAATATCTCCATCTATTCTTAGAGCGATACTGGATCGAAACCTGCGTTTCAAAAGCATGGAAGAACGCGTGGAAGCCGCTGCGAGAATCAGAGCTGATATGACTCTCCTGATGGACTTCAGCTCGACGATTCCACCTGTTGTTTCTGATTCCCCAAAGACCACCGAGAAAATCGACTTGAAAATGAGCTATGAGATATTCGAGGGATTCTGTGAATTGCTGCTGTGTTCGGAAGATATGATGCAGTTGGAGCTGATGACCTTTGTGAAAAAGTTCCCTGACTGCAGCGCTGGACAGATTGCGAGAATGATGGATGTTCGCGGGGATTTGAAGCTGGATTTCGGGGATTTGTCGAAAGGTGATGGCGCGAAGATTTTGGATGTGATGGCTGGTGAAACGATGAAACGGAGTGTCAAGACGATTTTTTCGGAGAGTGTTTATAGATAGCTTGCGATTTGAATATCTGGCTCCTGCAATCTGTTGGTCTGTTGCATCGGATTACGATTTTTATCGGTGTTGATGAATTGGTGCGTCATTTGGTGATTCGATACTGTGATTAAGGAATTGGTTTTGTTTTTGCGTTCGAAATGATAACATGGTGTTATTTCGATGTTCCGAATTTATCACGAGGATAAGTTTTGCACAAAAACATTTTTGTACGTGGTATGAGATGTGTTGATGAAAGCAACTGCGTTCTTGGTTGCTAAAATGCGTAGAATTACGCAGTCCTTGTTGTTGTAAAGGACGCTCCTAAAAAACAGATCGGTCGATGATATGACTCACGAGATAAAACAATTGGAAAGTTTGTCACTATGACCCTTCCAAAAAAAGCACGACGCACAAATTGGAATGCTTTGTCCCCCTCCCTGAGGGGTGGGAGGGACACTACATCATTAAATGATTTGGGGGCTTCCGAAAATCGATGAGAATATGCTAGAAAACAGCTTTTCCTCCCCCCCCCCCCCCCCCAAGCAAACGTCGCGAACGCAATAATTCCAATAAAATAACTAAGGAGTGCAAAAGGTAGCCATTTTTGCTGATGATGATGAATTGTCTTACCAAAAAGTCGGTTGATTAGGGGCGCTGGAGCGCAGAAAAATGGGAAGAAAGGAATCGGTGTTTACCTACCCAAACTGTTGGGGCACACGACTTCAAAATGGTGCAACTCGGAGTTTTGTTTTCTTGGTACCAGTTCCTTAAACTAGATCTTTCGATGGAGTCTTTTCCGCTCTCAACTGGAATTCTTTGTAAGCTGGTGAATGCACCAGCGTCACTTTATTACGTAAACGTTGTATGCTTTGGAGTTGCACTCTTCTCTCGTTTCACAAAGCACTCGTAGTCGTGCAAGTGCGAAGTCGTACAATTTCGAAGACGTGAGCCCCGCCAGTGTGTGCTGTGTGTTGGTAGACTCCGCTGCTCGCTTCGACCACAGCAGGGAACATTTTGCTCCCTTCTTCAATTTTTGGTCCGCTCCAGCGCCCCTACTCAACCGAGTTGTTGGTAAAGCAATTAGCAGCGAGAAAGTTACTACCGTTTGCACTCCGTGATTATATTTCGAGTTATCGCGTTCGCGGCGGTAGCTTGTCACTTAAAAATAGAAAATGTGTTCTTGCAAGCTTTCCTCGAAAATATTTGATGAAACCCGCTCGTACTTCTGACCACAGATCGGAGTCGATTGGATATCATGACTGGAGAACGGAACAATGCGAATCTTGGCCTGCTACAGAAAGTAATTTCTTTCTTAGAATCTGTTGACAATTTGATAAAGAAAAGAACGATTCAGGACCTATTCTACACTAACTCATGTAAGTGATAAGTGCTCACTCGCATGTGCAATGCTCAGTCCGTCTGAGCGCACGTGATCTTCCACCGAAACAGCTTTTCCACCGGAATTCACAATGCATGTGATCAACAGAACGCACGGGGATCGGCGGTGAATCAAAAAAACCATCAATCGACTTTCATTTTGGTTCACAACCACTTTGGCGGGGGTGGGTGGACAAAATCATTGCATATCAGAAGAAAAACATAAGGGTTTTTTTAAGATAAAACAGTTGACCAAAGGTCAACATTCGGTATGACTATAAAACTTCGATTACTTCTATCTACACATAAACTCCGTTTTCATTTACCGCGTTGTTTTCTCCTGACTTAAAGATGTTTTGCCTTATTGCCTTAACCGTGCTTGCGTCGGTGACCTTTCTCGAAGCTGCTCCATCGTGCTCCGCCAACCAAGTAGCTGTCTGTTTGGCACCGGTGGTCAACTTTGCCACGAATGATGGAACCAGAATTGCGGAGATGTATCAGGAGAACCCTTTCGCCGTCCTGACCGGTGACATGCTCACTAACAACTGCCGGTATGAACAGTCCTTTTTCGTCTTACTGATTGTTGCGATCAAGCGGATTTTCTTAGCTCAACTGGCGAATTCATGACCTGCATGATATCTTTTGTCGATCGCTGCAATATCGTTGAGATGAACACTGTAGCTGACCTTTTTCGATCAGCGGTGAAGTTGACTGACAAATGCTCTTCACCAACCTTCGGAGCCAAGGCCCAGAAATACGGTGCATGCATCCAGCGACTGCGACAGGTTAACCTTGAAGTTTCGTCATGCCATGCAGAAATTGTCAAGTTCATCCAGCCACCCCGAAGAGATCAAAGTACGGCTGCGCAGATTGCGGGCTGGGGAGAAAAACGCCGAACTGCTTGCTGGTACGTAATACTCACTGAAGCTCACAAGCACGCTTTGACCCCCACCTACCCCCCCCCCCCCGCATTGTCGGTCATAGCGTGAATACAGCTATTTTTGATTTCTAGTCAACAGCAGAAATTCCATTCGTGCACCGCCGGACCCATTCAAGATATCTGTGGAAATGAGGTTGCTGAAACTGCGCGTCAACTGAATGGAGCCGTCATCGCTGCGTTCAACTGTCCGACTGATGGAAGCGCCTGCGAGAGCACTCTTTAGAACGGGTCACTTGAAATCACATCACTAGCTTATTATTGCGTTGGTTTGTTTGACTTACGATATCAGACCCCCATTGTCTGGGGCTGCTTCATAATTTCGCTCCTGAGACCACAGCTTTCATTTCCGCTTGGAGTGTCTTTTACAGTTTCACATGTTATTTTTTATCATCGTCAAACTGGTCTGCTTTCAAAATGAAAAATATCACCGCGCCACACATGTCTGAACCCCACAGTATCTGATCATGATACGGTTACGTAACTTTTTAGATACCATTTTTCCGCAACTGAGAAATAAAACGAAACAAGCACAGTCCGAATATTGCGTTCTATGGTGGTCAGTCACCAATTTCTGCTGATAGGGACACGTATTGTGAGCAGAAGAAAAGCTTGTATTTCTAGCAAACTCACTTAAATGAAAACCAGAAAAATTGCTTTGGATGCAACTTACCAGTAAAGACAACAATTCGGAACACAGCTAGGTTTTGTGTAAAATTCAGAACACCCCCATTTTTTCTGTTTTCACCAGCCAAACTATACACCATTCGAAAGATCATTCAAAGATCTATCGATTGATGTCACATATGGCAGGAAAAAACCAAAACCGAAAAAACAGCACTCTGCTGAAACTTCCACCAAAACACTTATTGATTGAAGTGTAGTTCACATGAAAAACTCAGTGTCGTTCATCAAAATGAGTTTAAAAAACTTATTTCATGATATTCCAGCTTTTTTCTTTGGGAGGCAAGCTCGTGCAGACTTTCTGAGAGGACGAGGAGCAATATCAAGAAAAACAGTGTGTACGTTGGCTCCAAAATTAAGTTAACATCCCCCCGTAGACTCACATGCTATTTTATTCGAGGGGTGTTAACCTTATTTTGGCGGAGACGTAGAAGCTTCCATGCCCGCTTCGCTCTTTTGTGAGATTCGACACATCCTGGGCTTTTCTTCAATCAAATTGGTGAAGAAAATTCGAAATGAACCGAAAGTCACAGCAAAATTTGAACACAAACTTGTTTATCTCCTTCTGTCACCGCGCATGGTCGTGCGCAAGAGCCCAATGTACAAAAATCAATCAAAACTTTGTTTGCTAATTACTCATCGCCAAATACATATTTCTGGCAGCTGTTCATATCAGTCGATAGATCTTCCGGAGATCTTTCAAATGTAATATCGTTTATCTGGATTGGAACAAAAAAATGGGGGTGTTCTGAATTTTACACAAACCCCAGCTGTGTTCCGAATTGTTGTCTTTACTGGTAGTCTCTCAGCTTACTTAACCAAGAATCGAGAATTTATCAAACAGAACTCAAATTGTGAGTTCCGTAATCTTTCACAAAAGTTGCAACTCAAACTTACGTAACTCCGACATCAGCCAACTTCCCCTTCATCAAAGTTACTGAACAGATTTCACAGCTCTGCGTACGAGTATCTCAAAAGAAGAATTCCACCTCCCCAATCACAAGTTCACACAAAGTTTATTGATAACAAAGTGCAGACTCATCTTAACCTCCAAAGAACAACATATGGTCGAAAAAAGTGATAATGATCGGACCTAACGACTAACGTACCAAATCCCATATCTCCTGGAGTTCGGAACTGCAATCACATTATTACCGCTTCTGCATGACATAAAAAAAGAAAAGTCACTGTCTTCAACACGTCCTTGCACACCGCTCTCCGTTCTGTTCTTCCATCATCCCACCTTCCTTCTCCGATCAGGATGCCATCATATTGGTGAAAAAAGGGCCAAACTAGGTGAACTTCCGGTTGAGCGCTCATGGTCTCCAGCGGGCCACAATTCGTTCCACACTTGCATTCAGAGCATCCGCAGCTGCCCTCAACCGTTGAATTGATCGCCGAGAAGAAGATCCATTTTCTCCAGTGGCACGACGCGCGGTTCCTGGACTTTCTGCCGAAATTCGACGCGTTGGTGAAACGGGATCGGTTCGAGATGAGGAAGGACGATCTCGCTCTTCCATACGGTCCACCAGCGAGTTTGCAGCACCAGCAAAATCAACTAATTTCTTTCGCTGCTCAGAAAGCGTGTTCTTCACTTCCTTCGTCCCGTCTTCCACCTCAGAAATTGTCTTCCGGATTTCACTGATGGTCTCAGCAACGAATTTCATTTGTTCTCGCACAGCAGCACTCATACCTATGGGAAGAACAACTTGCTGGTGAATATCATTCAAAGTTGCAACCTTTCCATGAGAACGACTGCTTCCTGGCAGGTTCGGTGAAGAAGACGTTTCCAGCTGATACTGATCAGAATGCAAACGGAGATCTTGTTGGGTCGCTGCTTCATCCGATCTGCTTTTCTCCCACTTCATGGCTTGCTCACGACGATAAGTTTTGCGGAGCTGATCAAAATCGCCAGACGGAGTTCGCATCGAAGAAGTATCCTCGCCTTCCATTTCCTTCTGCAATGATTCAGAAGCTGTCTCAACACATTGCATTAAACGACTGAAGAATGATTTTCTCATGGATTTTCAAACTAAAAGACACCGAGTGAAAATCGGAAAATACAATTACCTTCAGAACTTTGAACCAACTTGACTGATGCTCCTTTTTGACTTCTGAAAGCGAGTTGTGTGTTTGCAGGATTAGCTAACAATGAAGCATAAATTCTCGAGTCTGGAAAACTCGGACTGAATCTCGCAAATCAGAAACAAGAGTCTGGAGCTGATGTCGTCCCAGGAACTCTGAACTTCAGCTAGTTCGTCGAAACCCGAAATGAAGTCATTCGAAAATGATGTCATGTGCGCAAGCGGCGAGGGGGGGGAGACGATATTCCTGAACGATACTCCCGAGTCTTGAACGTAGTATGCCTCGCACGCACACGTTCGTTCTGCGGGTAAGAAAGCCGTTCTTATTGTTATATTTTGTTTGAAATTCAGTTTACTCAGAACGAAGCTTCGTATCTTTTCTTCGGTTTTGAAGGCTTCAGCATTAGTTTTCGCGGTGGAGATGGATTCCGATGGTGAATGACTCTGGCAATTTTTCCATTTTTTTCTGGTCTTTCCTTCTAAGGTCTCAACTGGCTTCTCTTAACACGTGGATTATTTCTTTCTAAAACAAAAACATTTTGTAGAGATGATTTAATGTGGGGAGCGTTTCAGTGACAGTTCAGTTTAATCAAACGACATGTTTTCCGCTATATCTTTTGGTATTGGTTTCAATCCTGTACGAATTCGCGCATTCACCATGGAAGCTGTGTGTGGATACGGTGACTTGAATCTTTCCTGTTGGTTTAATATGTTCAATTTACGAGACTGATCGCAATCCATAAATTTTTCGGAACACCTGCTCTCAAAAACCGTGTACATTAACGTACTGAAGTAGCTTGAAAAAAAATCTCATGAGAGCTACCGGTAGTTTCGCTTCATTCAGCTTCTATGAGCTATGGTAGTGAAACTGCTTTTCTCTCCATGAAGACGCGGAAAGGGTTTACTCCAGTGAGACGCACCGTAACCTTTTCTTAGCAACCGACGCTGCTATAGCCTTGCACCTCCACTATTTGTCATACATATCATATTCTTGAAAATGTTGACAGACAGCGTTCCAGAACAACAGGTTTCAGCGCTTCCCCGTCAATTATCCAGCGGTCCTCCAATCTTTCAGTTTTCGAGAAGATGCTTCTTCTGAAACAAACCGTACCCTAAATTGCCGTTCAGGTTTTAAGTGGACCCTTAACTGAGCAGCCTACCGATAGCCCCATACTCCCAAAAACAGCATAAGAACAGTAATTGCAATAACCCCAGCAGATAGACCTATCATTCTCCCGACATCGAACCCTGAAAAGAATAATTGAAGTGAAACTGTGAAAAAATGATGAATCTATAACGTACGGTTTGAGCAACTCGAGTCCTCGCCTGAAAACCCGCATTTCGGTCGATTTGAGGGAGGTCGACCATTGTACGGCCAAATGGTCCTGCGTTCAAAGGTTCCCTGTTGCTCACTCCAGGTTAAGAATGTCTGGAAGAAGTACTTTTTAGCCGAGAAATTCAGCTTCAGAAATTCAGTTTCAGATGAGTGCATTGGTTACAACTAGTTTGTCGGAGCCTGCGTCGAACGATTGAACATAATATTCATTATCCTTATCCCCGTTCCCGTTGATAACTAGGTTCTCTCTGGGGGTGTGGAATGTACGTGACCATGCTGTTTTAGCCAGCCAGTTGGGCTCGTCCAGTGAAGCGTTCATCCTCAGTCTTTCAGTGATGACCTTTTTCAGACAAGGTTACAGAGGCAGCAAAAAACTCAAACAGAGCAAAAGCTGACTTTAGCCAGAAGATGAACACCGTCATAATAAGCGTGGATAAAAGGCGTGAGCTGCAAAGGCATTCGAATGCGATGGTTGATGTATGTATGAGCACTGAATATTTACTTCTTCATCTGGTTGGTATACTTTTCCATAAGCAATACTTTGCTTTTTGATTTTATCGTCCAAGGTTCTGGAATTGTCGTTTGTGGTGAGAAGCGTGCTGATCACCAGTAGATATCTCAACGCTTTCCTGACCATCTTGAGAAGAGCTCTGGATGACAAGGTATCTTGCAAAATGCACGCGAATGTACTGACTTGGTTTGGCTTCCAGTCGATTACTCCAAAAGATGGCGAGCTGAATGGCGATACTGTCACAAAGGCCTATGGTCAGACATATGTATGCATGTCCATTGTCTTCTGAATGACAGCTTTTGCGCAAATACTCACGTAGTCGCCTTCGGCCATTCCAAGTTCTGCCGCGATACCCTTGTAAGAAAATTGTTTGTAGTATCGGTAAATGCAACCGTGCAATTAAACACCCCGGAAAAGCCCCCCTCCCACCTTTCACCAAATAATCTGAGCAGTCAGAACTCCAAAATACAATGTACCGACAGATAAGGCTCAACCATTTGCCATACTGCCGTGAACAGTGCAGAAATAATGCGCACTCCAAAGAACTGCACGGCCATAAGCTCTGCCAGCCCCCACCCCGGTGCTTAAATTCCATAGCTGCTTTGAACAGCTTTGTGCTCTATTTTCAGATTCTGAGCCTCACAAGTACGCACCAGTATAATTTTGAGACGGCTCGCATGGGTGAGAATGAAGAAAACTATAACGATTTGTCCAATTAGATGGCACAATAATATGAACCGACGGTTAAATAGTTACTTCGGCTTCTCCTTGACGCTTCGGCCAAATATCGATGATAATGTGGTTCGGTTTTGAAGTTGTATTGAAAATAGGATATTTCACGGTAGCCACCGTTGATCCGACCCAGCAGGGTGACAAGCATTCGGCACATTAGCCCAAAGAAGGCACTTTCTGTGGCACTGCTGTCGCAGATTACGGCAATATTCTTCCAGCCAAAACTGTCACATACTTTGGCGATGAAGGCTACCTCGGCATTCGCCTGATATGGAAATAATCGCAGTAGGGTGGGGAAACGAATACGTGAATCCAGGATCAGATCGGCTCCTGAACTGAAAGGTCACACGTGATTACCATATCAGACTGGCAATAACAGTGAGTTGCTTTGGATTTCAACATTTTTCTTGTGTAGCATATTTCATCAATATGGGTAGGGGGGGGGGGGTTGGAGGGTAGTTTAAGAAAATCAGATTATAGAAACTCTCCAAGCATTTTCTTGATAGTTTTTACACTTGCTGAGATCATTTTTTGGAGATAAGGTATCATATGCATTTTTCTACTTATTTCCGCCATTTTTTCATTATTATACCTCAATGTAAAAAGTTAGGGCCGATCTTGACCCGAAAGTATACACACCCCAACCGGAACAAACAAATTAGGCCTAGCGGTTTATTTCCTTTACGGTCAATTGACATTCCGGAATTGCGTTATTAAGCCTCAAGCTCCCTCAGCGCCACGAGGAAGTCTCGTTAATTGGTTTCCGGCTTACTTGGTTATTATTGGCAAATTCCACTCTGCAATTCAAACAACACCTCGCTCACTATGGTTTGCACAGAAGACACATTTTTACAAACTCACCTCGGGCAACGTCTGCAAACAAGACCAGTGCATCACTGCATCCTGTAACCAGAAACCTTAAATAATCAAATCAAACCGGTCGAGCAAGAAATCGAAATGTATGTACAAAATTATTGCGCACGGCTTCAACCTTCCACCAGATTTCTGGCAAAATCTAAAAAACCTCAGTGCAATTATGATCATTCAGAAGTGCATACCAGTGCCGAATAACGCCGATGGTTTATGTTCCTTCGATGCCGTCCACAGATATTTTGAAATGAGCGGTAGAATATCCCTCTCAACATCCGAGCACGATTTCATGTTGGTCTCGTTAATGGTGACCAACGAAAAGTGAAACTCTGGTGCATACTGTAAGTTCACCTCATCTATCGCGATGTCAAGTGGTGGGGTTGTATAGTCCAGACTAGTTGATAGTCCGGTTGGGGAATTGACAGATAAAAACATGATTTCGCGCACTGATGAACTTCGGTTTAGAATGGTCAATAGAATAACGATCAGAGCCCATGCGTTCAGAGTTGGAGCGCTCATTTTGAACAAGAGATCAAACTGGACATCACAGGGAAACTGCCTGGGTGTGCGGAATCATTGTTGTCTTCATCGTAGACGAAAATAATCCGTTGTGTCAAGCCAGGAAATTTCAACCAGCACGTAGCTCGCCCAGAAGAATTGTGAAGTCACAATTGCAATGAAGTGGAAGCGCATATTATCCAGCTTCATTCTAAATGAATTACCAACCAAGATTGTTTTCGAACTAAGTTGAGAAATCCTTTCATGCATTCCGTTTCAACAATGAACTCTCACAGGGACAGCTTGTGATGTACAACATGAAGTACAACACGGCGCTACTTTCAACGACAGATGCTTGCTTTGTTGAAGAGAACATGTGAATCATCCCATGAGCTGACAAAGGTTTGACGGAATGACGCAAGTACCTTCTGTATTACTTTTCGTTACCACCCCCCCCCCCCCCCACCTCAACCCACACTCAGCTTCCCATATGAGAACCGTGGAATGGGATGCCCATAAAGATTTTAAAATAAATCAACCGGATTGAACGACCACACCCTTCTCCCGTAGATCTCATCCCGATCCCACCACGGAGCGCAATTTGGTTTTTAGAGGTTTGAACGTCGGCTTGTGCAGTTCTGGGAATCAACGACAATCGCGTTCCGGATATTGAACAACTAAGAATACCCGATAGTTGAAAAGACTGTCTCTTTTCCGAAAGGTTCAACATCACGATTGCTTCCGTAAGTCGTGAATGGAATTGATATTTGAGGCTCGGAGCTTGGGATACTACCGCCTCAGATATTTCAGGATGTATTTCAAGAAAGAGCTGGTCGCTTGAGCAGGTGGTAGCCGCTCGGTTATCGGACTCTTTTTAGAACGGTCCGGCTTAACCTTTAATCACTTGTGCAATGACAGTGTTTGAACTGGCGTGATTTTATGATTTTGGTTAATCAGATATCAATAATGACTAACCGTGCCTAAACACTGCCCTGCACTTCCTTTCGAATTTCGCCTCTGTTGTGTTTGCGGCTGACCAAAAACGAGGTAGAACATGTACAACTTTCTTGGGGATGTCACATTGAGCAGGGGGCCATTTTTGAATCCGACACATGGCTGGCCATTTCATGATAGATATTTTGTTCCAGCTTGCTTGCTGAATTATCATCGTTACACGGTCAATAGTCATCTCTCACTCTCTCAAAAAGTTCACTAAAGAACAATTCATTCTTTCCGCGATAACGGACCACTACATTTACTTTGTGGCAACGCGTAACGTGTGCTGCTGCTTGTAAGACTCGACACAGACTGCCCATCGCTATCCGGCTGGTCTTCTTCATCACCGCGAACTGAGGCGGTAGATGATGCATCCTCATTCCGGTGATCGATGATAGCTTGTCCCTCCGGAGAAAGAACAATGTTGGCACCTCTGGTCAGTTTTCTATTCAGGAAACAGTTTAGTATGGGAAAGTCATAAGCAGTACACACACTAGTTACCCATGAGCTTCAAGCAAACTGTTGACTAACAGTTCATCCCGAACCTGGTCAGCCGGTACCCAGTTAGCATCATTGTCATCCTGATTCCTGACCTTCCAACGTGACCAAAAAGTGTATGATACCCCGCTCTCTTTTTGCTCCGAAGATTGCGGTGACAGCCGCATTATTATTTTTTGATTTCCTAGGTTTTTTCAACTTCAGTCTTATCGGAGACTTGGATTTATCTTCCGGAAGCGGGATTCTCCCATTCTCTGTTCGCTGCATCCAGTCGTTCGTATCCACACACCTTTTAATCTCATGCTGTTGCCTGATTTGTGTTTCAGTCATTGGATTGAGTTCGCATCTCGCCCGATGCATCTTCACCTCAACGTTCAGATTCCTGGAAAAAATAACAAATGTGCAAAAACAAAATGACAAAAAACCGGAACAAAATGACCGAACTTCTTCCGGTGTTTTTTTATTGCCGAACAAAAAAAACGGATGATGAATCCAGTGGATTAGAAGTTGATTCTTCAATCGACTGAACACCTTTTCGACTGAATTGAACAATGAACAACTAGTATATTTGGGCAATGCAGAACCATTCGTTTTTGACAAGGACTTTCATTTGCCAACAGATGAAAAATCACGAAGAGTTTCAGGCTGGTCCGTATGTTGGTCACAACATCCGTAGGCTGTGTTTGATGTCTTTCTGACTTTTCAAGCGTATAACGTACCAGTGATCTTCCTCATTTCTCGGTCCACCAAATTCCACCAGATGCTCGTAATAATCCCTCCGTAATTCAATTGGCACCTGACACTGCTTCAAATAAGTTGGTGCTGCAAGAGGCGAGACCAAAATGCACTTTAACCAGTAAATGCCCCAAATATAAACCATAACTCTCAGCCATTTAGTCATGCGAACTTGGCCCAGTTAACACAACTCAATCTTATGAAGAAGCACTTACATTTCTGACCGTATGGGAGATGACAATTTTGGCCGGCGACCTTCCCTGGCCTGTAGGACGGCGTTTTTCCAGATTACATATGCAATTGGAAATGCAAGTGATTCGATCCTGGATGTGAATATCCAGACAGTATAAAAACAACAATAAGAATGGTTGAAGCTGCTTACCAAGATAATCTCTCAAGCTTCAGCTGGTGGATCATAACCGTAATTCGGCTCCGCTTCAGGTGCAACTATTCCCCACCGGTACTGGGTTTCGACAGTGATCTCTGATGCAGGTGGACTCATAAGACGACGGAACATTCTTCCACTGATTGAAACCTTAAATTTTGAAATTTCACAAATCAGATGTAGCGCGTCTTCAAGTGGACAAACTGGCTCTGAGCGTGCTTCAATGTAGGTGAGACTTAAAAACTCCTCGCGCCAAGTAAAATCGTTTATTATTCCTACAGCCATGATTGTAACAGCTTGCAATGCAACTTTTCCGAAATTCTTCGCCATTTCCTTGTATCAAATACAGAACCGGTTTTGTTAAGTGATTCCCTCCTATCAAGAGGGGTTGCAGTGATCAGCTCAAACAATGACCTGACACCGGTCTTGAATTTGTCTTACATTGATTCGAGGTGGATTTCTGTTTTCTTAATTCATTTGCAGAAACAATGCTCAGGCATCTATATTTCGCGTTCTTTTCATATATAATCTTATTTATTCAGTTTATTCCTCAAATGTATCCATCACATCTTTTTTAATGAGGTAATTATACATCAACAGGAATTTGTAATGGTTTCCGCTAGAGGCAACGTGAGAGATGCGCTCAGTTTTCACTCCTCTCGTTCGTGCTTGTGTTGGTTTCTTTTAAAGGGGTTTCTGTTTCATTTGGTCTCTTTCAAGACAAATATTCATCATACAGTAGGACCACGTCATCTGCACCAAACCCTCCGTAATGAAGTTAAAGAAGTAAAATTCAGAAAAACAGGACATTTGACACAATGTGTTCTATCTGCAAAAACTGAAGGACGAAACTCAAGGTTTACAAGTGACTAGTGAAGGCTTCAATCGTCCAACTGTCGTTTTGTACTCTTTCGCGGGAGAAGATTGAATTTAGAAGCCAGCAGCCGAACATTCACATAATTCCCACATTCATGTACGGTGATGGTGGATTTACGTCCTCTTGTCCACGAATCGCTGGCAGGATCGTAAACCCGTGTGAAGCACTTGCCTCCTCGATTATTTTCAGTCACGCAAACGATCTTGTTTTCCACGTTCATGACCTTGTAAAGCATTTCACGGCAGTCGGCTAAAAAGAAATTGTTTTGTAATGATTTGTGCTCAAACACTCTGTAACATTTTATTCAGCGAGCAAAATTTGAACTATCCATGGACGTCTGAATTCTGAAACCGATTGAAGCGCAATAGTTATCAGACCCCCTGAGGTTCAAAAATCGTTTCTTCAAACTGAGATCAAAATATTCTATACCACTGGGTTTCAATTATTCTAATGATGAATGAATTCATATCTTACCAGTGGTGTGAAATTCCGACGTAGCATCGTTGAAAACCCACAGCTTGCACTGTCCCTCCACTGAACATAATGGCATATAGGTTAATAACTCACCAAGATTGAGATGTGGTTTTACCTGTGATATATATCAATCCATCTGGTCCAACGCAACAGCTTTGAGGATTGCTTCCAAAGGGCGGTGTGACAGGGTGAGCAGCCGACCAAGCCTCAGACGGAATGGCATTGCTAGGGTCATAGGTGTAATGATCCGTATCACTGAACAAATGGATCTTTTCGGCAAGTCCAGCCAGAATGGCATACTCAAGCTGGCGAAGATGCTGTGAGAGTTCGACCTCGACTACACTGCTGGCATATTTTTCAGAACAATCTACTTTGAACAGCATCATGATGTCATTATACGAATGAGTCAGATAAATCGACCCATCAAGATATACTGCGGACCCTGGAAAAAAACGTGGATCAGGTCAAGTTTACTTTACAAGAAAATAACCTACTTACTTTCGTATGCCTCTGAATCATTGGCAAAAGGCAGTACAGCAACATCCGAAATAACCTCGTCGCGGAATGGATCGATAGCACCCACCGAGACAGCTCGGAACACGTAAACAATACCGGCTGGAGATGCACAGCACACTTGATCCACAGAACCGAAATCGTTGAATCTGCCGGTGATAGACACTGAACGTGCAGTCCGAGCGAATGGGTCAAAACACACCATCCCATCGCGACGATTGGATGGCATGCTCATGTCTCCAGAGAATGTCAAAAATGCAATAACGTCGGTTGTTCCTAAAACAACAGTGTTCTCATCATGTGTTCAGATAAGGAACAGCAACACCTGTATACTGTACATGTAACCGTCTTCTTGAACCGCCTGACTTCTTAAACCTCTGTTGAGAAACTCCATTTTGTGTATGGATTAAGTGATGGTCAGAAGTTTAAGTTATACTGTAGCTATAAATTCAAATCATGGTTAACGTGAGTTCTGGTCGTAGTTTCAAGTTCAAAATATGTTTGACGTAAAATTTGGTCACAGAATTAAATTCAAATCATGGTTTATGTAAGTTGCGGTCGCAGTTTCAAGTTCAAGATATGGTTTACGTAAAAGTTGGTTACAGTTTTATTTTCAAAGTATGGTTTACGTAAGTTGTGGTCACAGTTTCAAGTTCAAAATATGGTTTATGTAAAAGTTGGTTACAGTTTTAAATTCAAAGTATGGTTTACGTAAGTTGTCGTCACAGTTTTAAGTTCAAATCATGGTTAAATTAGTTCCTGGTTGAAGTTATAAGTAATGGCGTACGTGAGTCAGAGTTTAAGTAATATATTTTAGTTGAGCAAGTTCCATTTTTTTCACGGTTGCATTACCGACTTACAAAAACTCTTCCTGTAAATACTACGGAGCAAAAGCAATCTTTCGATGCTGAAAAACTCAAATGTTCCCATGTCTACTGGTTTCGGCTCTGTTAAAGCTCAATTTTCCAGACACTCTAATATTTCAGAAACCCTTTTGTAATTCCGCAACTTTGCAATCGACTAGGATCGGACAAGACTGAAGGTTTAAGAAAGTTTCTCGGGTATCGCGAACCAAATGATTCACAAACCGAGATATCCTGAACCAGTTCAGGAAAAGTTGGCTTTAAGAAGACGGGATTTCTGCACCTCAATAGGTTCAAGAGTTTGGTGGTTCAAGTTCAAGGAGTTTGGTGGTTCAAGAAAACGGTTACATACGTGGTTGAGATTCCGAAGAATTGTTGACGCATTCGGCGAACATCCGGACAACAGGCGGTATCGAAGATCCATCCCGAAATTCAGCCAGAACTTTTTCCGATAGAAACCCACCACGGATATGCTTTGCAATGGAGACGAATTCACCAGACCTTTCCGAAGGATCAACAGCAACCCAAAGGCAAATGGTTCGAAAAAGCAAATCTTCAGAGACCACGAAGAGTTCGGGATCCGAGACTAGTTCCAACCACTACCAAAAAACAAACTTTGATAGCGAATCGGATTAAGATGGCTGATGACTGACTACCTGTTTTCCAGACATGTCCATCAACGGCTCGGAACATGTTGAGAGAACATGTTCGAATCTGCTCTTAACAGAACTAGCAACTTCCTCGCGCAAGCCAATGTAACCGTGGAACTCCTCTGGTGTCAAATATGCCCAAATAAGAAACGAGCTGTTCCAATTGTCAACCTCGCTCCGAATCAGCTGAGAGAATCGCTCAGAGAGGCTTCTTATCTGGAGAAAATTTGCAGCACCCACGAGATCTGCAGGACCACTGTGGTCTCCAGTTTCCAACAATCCAGTCGACGCAAGCTCTACTAAACTAAAAAAACCTCCGATTCGAACGCAGTTCTGTGTGAATTCAAGGAAACAAATCAAACTCACTTTCTGAAGACGCCAAGTGAAATATTCTCCAGCCTGATCTCAGGAGTCGAGTCTGCTTGACTCCTGTTCCAGCGTTCCACAAAAGATCGAAAGTATTCACTTATTTGGATGAGATGGCTTTTCTTGCAGACGATGGCATCTTCATCTTCTCGTTCGCAGCGAACAATAATCTGGTCAATCTGATCCTGCCCAGTCATCTTCCAGTTTTCCCGGAGGCTGTTCTGGGAATCAACAGCGTCGACGTCGAACAACTTGATGTACGACTTTCCATCCACCTGGATCACAAGCCTTGCAGGCCAGTCCATTTTGGGAATACGGAGGATGAATCTGATAACAGGGAATGAGCGGTGCTGAGGCTGACAGAGAAAGCGAATTCCTTTTGTTTGCAAATGTTTGGAATCGAAGTTGTGATGAGTGGAATGGAATGTAAGTTAAGTCAACCGACCATTTTGCATTTTACTCATAGGCGTCTGGGCCTTTTATTTTTCAAGCCCCCCCCCCCTCCCCCGTTATGAGCGACTTTAGTATGACTGTATAGTACAGTACTAGTATCCCACGGATGCTCCACAGACAGCACTTTAAGAAAACAGGATACTTGCGCGTCAAGTTTCCAGCGGACCTTCGATCTTTCAGGTCTCGAGAAGTTGCTCCTTAGAAAAAATCGTTTCCTAATTGTCAGAAGGGGCTTCAGTCAGACAGCCTCCCGGTACCCCAATACTCCAAAAAACAGCATGAAAACAGTCATTGCTACAACCTCAGCAGTTAGACCGATCACCCTCCCGACATTGAACTGTGAAAAGGGGTATTGAATTAAGAACTGATGAGTCTAAAACGTTTTGTACAATCTAAGCAATGCGATTCCTCACCAGAAAACCCGCATTTTTGTTGTTTTGATGGAAACCGACCATTGTACGGACAAATGGTCGTGCGTTCGAAGGATCCATGTTCCTCACTCCAGATCAGGAACCCCTAGAACAAATATCACAGAGCCGAAAAAGTTAGCCTTTGAGATGTGGACGTTGGTTACAACTACAGTTTGTCGGAGCCATCGCCGAATGGTTTCCCTGTTCCTTGAACATAATTCTGGCGTGCTTTGAATTTTTTTCCAACAAGTAGCAATGACAGTATTAAACCCCGTGTTCCATGAACAAATCCGAGTTTTTAAACCGTTCCACTTGAACATTTCACTTGCGCGCAGTATTGATTCAAAGTTCCTTTTTGGTTTCCAACTTGGTTTCCAGTTAGACTGTTAGTAGAGTATGAGTGTCCGTTAGTTATTAGTGATGAGTTATAAATGAGTGTCAATGACGGTTATTTTTTGCACGGAGTTGTGGTGAATTCGGTTTGGTTTACGTTTGATCTTAGATTCTTCGTTGGGCGTAAAGTCAAGACTGAAAGATAGACAATTCAGGTCTGAGGATGTGGAGTTTTTGCACTAAATTTCATCTGCGTCTCGAGCAGATGAAATTGATTCAAAGTTCCTTTTTGGTTTCCAACTTGGTTTCCAGTTAGACTGTTAGTAAAATCTCACGAGTTAGGAAAATTTGCACAACCGCCTCTATTATATTCAGCAGTAAGATACTTCTCATTAGAAAATAATCTGGTAATCTTCAGAGTGATCCTTAATCGAAACCAGCGTTTCAGAAGCATGGGGGGACGCGTGGAAGCAGCTGCGAGAATCAGAGAAGATATGACCGTCCTCATTGACTTAAGCTCGACAATTCCACCGGTTTCTGATTTCCCAAAGACCACCGAGAAAATTGACTTGAAAACGAGCTATGAGATATCAGAGGGATTCTGAGAATTGCTGCTATCGATATGTTCAAAAGATATGATGCAGTTGGAGCAGATGACTTTTGTGAAAAAGTTTCCTGACTGCAGCGCTGAAAAAATTGCGAGAATAGTGGATGTTCGCGGTGATTTGAAGTTGGATTTCGGGGATTTATCGGAAGGTGATGGCGCGAAGATTTTGGATTTGATGGCTGGTGAAATGATGAAACGAAGTGTCAATACGATTTTTCGGATCGTGTTTATAGATAGTCTTCTATTCGAATATCTCGCTCTTGCAATCTGTTGGTCTATTGCACCAAATCTTGATTTTTATCGGCTTGGTGAGTTGGTGCGTCATATGGTGATTTGGAACTATTATTAAGGCATTGGTTTGCTTTTTGGGTTCGGAATGATGACCTCACCTGAAATCGATGTGAATTGTCGTACGGTTTTTGGTGTTATTCCGATGTTCCAAATTTATCACAAGGATAACTTCCGCACGAATTTGTTTTTGTACGTTGCATGAGATCTGCTGATGAAAGCTACTGCGTTGTTGAATGCCAAAGTGCGTGGAGCCACGCAGCGCAGTGCTTCGAAAGGACGCTCCGTAATTTCGATCAGTCCTTTCTAGGTTAGAACAAGTCTTATTTCAACAAACTGGCTCAAAAATTCCAACTGAAACTGAACCATAGAAAAATTGATTTCAAAGTTTGAATCTAGGAAATCAGCTAGTTGATCGAATGGAAAACGTAACTCGGACAAACTGGGTTTTGGTGGCGTCCAGCGCTGGCCGGTTAGCGGGTGAATTGCTTCCAGTGGGACAGCTAGTTTGGAGTTCGCCTTTGGTGAATATTTCCCGCATACAGTAACGAAGAGCCATTGTCCAGCGATTGTATCCCTTGCTATCGCACTTGACCCGTGAAGACATGATTCCGTAAATAGAATGAACGTTATGTGAAGAACTTTTTGCGAAAAAATATCTAGTTAGACAAACGTAGATCTAGTCACAGATAGGTAAAAGCTTACGATAAATTTGCTGATTTTGGCATTAGTCGACTTTTCTGGGAATAATCCTGCTACCGTTGGGCCTTCCAACTCATCGACCCGAATTTCCAAGTCCCCCAACGGAGCGGCAATATTCTGGACGTTTCCTTCGAGAGTCTTTGAAAAATACAGAAAATAAAAATCGAAGTCAACTGATCTATACAAATAGTAGAAATAATTGTTCTGTATTTCCAAAGTGCTTTGATGAGCGCCTTTCAACTCTGTCATCAAAGCATCCAGCCGCTCCACTTGATTATCCAGCTTGAGGGCAAGAGCTTCGACAGCCTTGAAATATGAATGAATGCATGTGTTAAAGGTCACAGATGTCGGAAAATTAAATCGCTTACCAGTCGGATGCTTTGAACCTCGAAAACGGATGGACCGTTTTCAGCGGGTTGTGATGGTGTCTTGAATAAAATTACGTCATGAATTTATGGTATAAGCATCAAGATTGTGAGATGAGCTTGCCGATTGATTTGGCTGCTTCGCATGTTCCGATTTTCCGAGCGCGATCAAAGCCGCTCTGTAATATGCGTTGGTGACTTTTTCCGCAGCATCGTCTACGGCAGACAAACCTGGGGGTGAAAAAAAGTTAAAACGGTAGCAACAGTGGCTATTGCGTCAAGCCGAACAATCTCTGAAACAGTCTGCATACAATCGTTTTTTACACCTTCCGGCAAACAAACTGCCCAAAATAATAAACAACGCATGGCGATTTATCAGACCGAAAACGGCGCGAGTTTCGAGGGCAGTTAAATTCAGTTGTATTCAAGACTATTTTTGAAATTCAAGTAAGGAAAACTGACAACAAAAAGCGGAACAATATAATTATTCAGGTACTGCTGTTGCTTACCGTTGAAGATCTCCAACACCATTCCATGATACGGCTTCCCAATCTTAGCTGGGACGTACACTCCTTTCTCCTTTGCAAAATTCACAACATAATGCCGGTAGACAACAGGTGTATCGCCTTTTTTCAGTCCAACGCAGAAGTCAGGATTGACCGAAAGAACCGTAGTATCCTCGTTGAAGAACATAATTACGCGATGAGAAGACATTTTGTAAAGTTAAACTGTCGATCAGTTAATTTGAGCTGAAGTCAAACGAAAATCATGGAACTGAATCAACACAGATTCACTCACTTTTCAGCGAAGGTTCTTGTGGGAGTGAACAAATTTGATTAGATATTCGTGCATACTCTTGTGATCAGAACAGTTCAAAACAACTTCAGATTGAAAGGGGAATAAAACGTCTAGTTTAATTGACAAATTAGTTGCAAAAGGGTGTCAACTAGCCGGCTCTTGCAAGTTTCCATCAATCGCTGAGTTCTAATTGTCGGCAAACACCAATAATACGCGTGTCGCCCATGAAGGTGCAGAACTCAGGGATGAGGTACACATCAGCTGCTTTGATTATCCTTTTCTCGAATTCGCTGAAAAGTATTCAATCAGTGTGCATCTTCAGAAAGTTCGCAGGTGCCAGTTTACTGGGCGTCAGAAATTGTAAATACCTGCTGTCGATGAATAAGTGTGATATAGTTGTTGCCGCGGTTTGGTAGGTTTGAACCCCAATGATGTCGGCATCCAGATAAATTGCATCACAGCCTTTGCAGTGAATTATTGCATTCACTTTCACTATATTTTCGTCCGAATCTGTTTTGTTTTTGGCAAGGAAATACCAGGCTTGACGCATTTTTGGGCGGGCATATTCCGGAGTCCAAACTGTGCTTCCTTCCAGTTCTATTCTTGAGTAAAGGTCAAAAGAATGATTGTTTTGACAGAAAGCCGGCATTCTAGTTTGAGCTTCTATAAAATTAATGACTGGATTTTTCAGTGGTCTGCCATATGATCGCCAACCGGTGCCGCATCTTGCCGGACCGACTCTGCAATAGCTGTTTTAAAATCAAAGTGTATGTTTAGTTTTCTGAAAACATTTTACCTGCGTCGTTTTGTTATATCAACAAAGCGCTGTTCAGTTATGACCTCAAAGTTTGAAGAGTGGTTTAAAAGATACTGATTCGCCAGGAATTGCTTCATTACGCTTTTGCATGCGTTTCGGGTTGAATGGCAGTGGTTTTTCAGATAGTTGTTCCGCGACTCATATGGAAACAAAGATGATTCTGGAAGTGCGCCGTGTCATTAAACTCGTCTCGCGAGATGTATGAGATAATGCACATTCAATCCATAGGTTTTCTCACCTACATTCAAATAAAGGTTATAAAAGTTATATTTTCTTACTGGCAATATCTTGAACTGACTAATGAGAACAGAAACTACGCTAAAATGTTTCACGGCTAATTTGGTACATCGGTTGTAAAACCAACCTTTCCTTGGAGACCACAGAATTAAAAAGCAGAAAATGTAACTCTTGTCCAAAAAAGTCTGCTGTTTTTTTTAAGGATTACCATGAAGGTCTTAGTAGTTTGCGCAAAACTGATATAGGAGCGCACGTGCGTAGATGATATCCGCCGGTGATATCGAATTGGAGGACAACAAACAGATGGCTTGGACAAGAAGTGACCAGTGACTGAAGTATTCTTGGGGCATGATATCTCGTACCAAAACTGAGTAATAAAAAAACCAAATACGGTATTCACTTCCTTTCCAGGACTTTGTGTCCACCGTTCGTGGCGACCGAGTTACGTATATGTTTCGGGATGAGTACTCGAGAAAGTCTTGAATTGACAATAGTTTGCTGAAATTTCATGCGTTGAATAAGTTAAACTGATTTAGAAATGTACTGAATGTTGGTATTTTTACCTCGGCTTTGTTTAAATAGCAAGGTAAGCCAGGTTTTTCAAACCACAACCCGAACACGCGCTTGACTACACCGAGAAATACGCAGTTGAGTTCGTCGATTAAAATGGAATCGGGCAGACTTATACGGGAAAATATGCAAAGCGATGACTTTCCTTTGATGCCGTTAATCTGCAGCATAATAATTGAACCACTGAATAGGCACAAAATCAAGAGTGTTTACGATTTTCGTCTTATCGTCCGTCTCTGTTCGGTGAATGGCAATACGGGCATCGCGATCCATTAACGCCTGGTCTCTTTGTCTGGGCAAAACTGGTTCGATTGCGTCAGCGGTCATCTCAATCGGTATATCGTAGCAGTGACAAGTGCCATTACCACTGGCCACCGTCTTCCCGCATACCAAACAATAGCAACAACCAAATGTTCCATTATGGTTTTTCATATTTAGAAACATTGCTTTGGCCGGAATGTCTCCGATGAATTTGGTCACATAAATTTTGCAGTAAAAGCCACCGTCTGCAGTATTGAGATATAGACCTTGTTGATTGATCGGCTCGCAGTCTTCTACAATCGTCTGATGAATGAAATCGATGGGTGGTTTTTGTGCCGTTTTCTCAAGGTCATGAGCTTGTTCCTTCATTCTCGCAACCAGAGAAGGCTTAGACTGCCAGAGAGCGGCAATTAGCATATTTCCTGACAGAAACCTTAACAAAAATACAAATTTAGTTAATTAGTGGTTGATACTGCGCTGGAGTATTGTTTCAATATACCTCTGTGATTTGGGGAGCTCATTGATTGTCAAAAAAAATGGCCAAGCACTTCCACCATCATTTTTCATTGCGACGCCATCAGAATTTAAAGTCAACGTGAGTATTTTCCAGTTTGGGGGCAAAACTGGCATTGCTCTCATAACGATTCTGTGGAAATCACTGTCTGTTGTATCTCGAATGTACCCGTCTTTCCGAAATTCCGCCTCATTCCAAAAATTGAACTTTTTACCTGTCGGCCATGCAAAAAAATAATTAAATATTGTGCAGGAAGAGGTTTAATTGCAGAGTGCCAATCCCACAACGAAATAAACTTCAAGCACTACAAATTCATTAACACTGGCTTGAAAGGGTACAGCTTTACCGTTCGCAATGTGTTTCAATTGTTTTTCCAGAGATGCAGTGGTAAATGTGTCAATTGGCGCCGCGATACCTCTGAATCAAAAGTGTTATGATTTGCGAATTTATAAAAAATATTTACTCTCACCCGTGTTGTGGGCAGTTTTTTTCCATCACGATCGCTCTACAACCTTTACAAATTGCGTGTTCCACAACATTAGAGACGAGATCACTCATAGAAATATCATTCATGGTGACTTGTGACCAGTCCATATTGGGCAACTTCGACAGCTTTACGAGAGCCTCAAGGCAACGCTGTGACAATCCAAATTGCTGATGAATTACGCCAAGAATAGCACTAGGATTTGTTTGCGAGGTTTCGATAATTCCAGGTTGAACTGGAATTTGTGGCACTGGTAGCAATATTTTTTGGATTTGGTCAGTTTCGTTGACATCTTCCGGTATCTCAAAGTAAGAGTTTTCAGGTGACTGATTATGATCTACCAAAAAAATTGACACAAACCCATTCAACCGAACTCATTTTATTAATCGATTGTTCATTTAAATTTCGAGTATAATAATGACTGGATGAATTTCTATTTATTATGTCTGGTATCGATTAAATTTAATTTCACACTCACCAAGCTCTGTGTCATTGATAATTCCAGACAGCGTCGCGATGTTTTGTGCACGTTGATTAATATGATCGCCAACATGAGGCCTAATGGTTCTTCGATACTTATAGATTTTTCCACATTCAAGGCACTCAAAAATATCTTTGGCATTTTGTCGGAACAAAGCTTCTTCACCTGGCACATCATAAATTCGAGGCTTGCCTGCCGACATATCTGCAGCGTTAAATATTACAGAAAACGGATATCTGCCAAAATGCAAAATCAATGCCCAGTCGATTTCAAATGCCGTTTAGATCTGAATCCAGTTTACATGCAGTGAAATTGCTTGCAGCTTCAAACAGCCTTCATTTGTAAGAGGCTTTGGAATTCATGTGGAATTGAAAGCCCTTTTTATGCAACTCAATTAGAAACCGATATTTACATGTGGTGGGGGTATAAATTTTTCCACGGATTTGAACGAACCAGTACTTGATCCGCGGGTTTTTTGAGAATCCCAATATTGACTAACTTTTAAATTTTCAGGGACTATTTCTGGTTTTAGCCCTTGGTGCATACGGATCATTTTATCAGCAGCTTTCTCAGGCAAACTATCAGAAGTGGAATTCGGTTCACTCGTAAATTTTGCAGTCTTTTTAGAAGCCACGGTTTATTCTACGAGGTTGGTGAATAGATTGAAACTAACAAGCAAAGAAGATGAAAATGATATGGAAAGAATAATAAGAGAGAAAAAAAATGAAAGAGTAGAACGAGGAATATGATAGCTAATATCATAACACTACTTTTATGAATATGGAAATAAGCTCCTTTTTCTTTCCCGTTTCTTTATTCAATTTTTTTTTTATGAACAATCTGATTTTTGATATTTGATTCTGAGAAATGAACTCATCACCAGAAATCTCAACGATCAGATAATGAATATAGTTCTGATGACTCCCTTATATATTGTACTTGAAGGAATAATGAAGGATAATGCCGAATTGATTCCCAGGCGTCCAGGTGTAATTTCACAGAGCCTAAAAAAGTCAAAATCTATCGATTGACAACCCCCCAGGGGGGGGGGTGACCTTTGTGCGTCCAGGGGGGTGACCTTTACCAGAACTTAGAAAAACTCTTTATTTGAATCACTGTTTCGTTAAACTCTCGTCACACGCTTC
>JAQIWT010000260.1:0-25652 GCA_034696485.1 Isohypsibius dastychi | reverse complement strand
AGGGCCAGAGGTATTTATTCAGGAGTGTAGAACTATAGCGTAGCCCTCAGTGCTAAGTACAGTACACTTGACAAGGAGCTTTTGACCTGTTCCCCAGTGATAGCTCGACATCGCATACATGATGCTGATTAGGACAAAAGCATAATTCAGAGGTGTTTTGTAGAAACATTGGAACACGTCAACATGTGGCAACTTAGTGAAACCGATACCACAACTCATTATAAGAATCTTGGCTTACTCAGAATACCGGGATGGAGAAGCTCCGCAAATGAGGTAGATTATGAAACGCTGTAGAAGCTTTGTACAAACTGTAAGGAATTATCACACCGGAATACTGTCAACAGCCGTAACAACAGCCAACACAATCCCACACATACTGGGGTCCTCATGGAACACTGGAACACCGGAACACTGTCAACCGCCGTAAAAACAGTCAACACAATCCCACACATACTGGGGTCTTCATGAAACACCAGAAACGGTCGCCACCAGTACAAGTGTTATTTGAAGGAGTATCGTAGAAAGAGCATATTGCCGGCTCGCTAAGTCTGCGAGATTGTCACCGTGTGCCAGTGTTCCATGAGTATTTCAGTACGTGTATGACTGTGTTGACTGTTACTCTGGCTGCTGGCAGTGCTCCGGTGTTCCAGTGTTCCGTGAGAACCCACTGTGTGTGGGATTGTGTTGACTGTTGTTTCGGCTGTTGACAGTGTTCTGGCTGTTGACAGTGTTCCAGTGTTCCATGATAACCCGCTATGTGTAGGATTGCGTAGAATGTTGTTCCGGCTGTTGACAGTGTTCCGGTGTTCCAGTGTTCCATGAGAACCCCACTTTGTGTGTGATTGTGTTGACTGTTGTTCCGGCTGTTGACAGTGTTCCAGTGTTCCGATGTTCCAGTGTTCCATGAGAACCCACTATGCGTGGGATTGTGTTGACTGTTGTTCCGGCTGTTGACAGTGTTCCGGTGTTCCAGTGTTCCATGAGGACCCCAGTATTTGAGCTATCGGGTTGACTGATGTTCCGGCTGTTGACAGTGTTCTGGCTGTTGACTGTGTTCCGGTGTTCTGTGAGAACTTAGGTATGTGTTACACTGCACCAACCGCGTTATCGTTGTTGATGTTCTGATATGTGGACTGAGTTCCAAAATTCGTTGGGTTTATTGTAGCCCATGTTATCCGCTTGTCACTTTGTGTTCCACACCGTTGTCTCTTGTTGACTTGTTCCAATGTTCTCTGCGAATACCTCGAAACACAGTTCTTGTCCTAACTAGCATCATGTCTCCGACATCGACGTAGAAAGAGGTACAGGAGGTTTGCGCAAAATTATATCGAGATTGATCCCTGGAGGGGGGGGGGAGGTCTAATGATCTACCGGTGTACTAAGATGAGATGAAACTGAAGTCTGAGTTTGTGATCTCAACTATTCACTTTTCTGTACTATATGTGACTGAAGTGTTGTCTAGGGAGCCCAGCATATCTTGATGGGTGTGCCTATATGGTTGCGGGCTATCCGAAAGTCTCCAGGGGCGATTTCTTCAAAATCGATTGTTGCCAACTGAATACCATCGTTGTCAGGAAGCTCGATGTGCCAAACTACGTTCGCCTTGCCGGAGATCTTCTTTCGCTGATTGTATTGGCCGGAAAGATCCATATATTCGTTGGGAACGATCATTACATCTTTGACCCCAGCAAGATTTTGCCGGCAGAGGCTTGGTCGGTTGCTTCACCAGTAACACCACCCTTAAAGTACGGCCCAAAAAGTTGCTGCGTTGGGCCTGACGGAAGGCTTTACATCTCAGGTAGAATCTTACTATAAAGTAATCGATGTGACTACCTCTGTTTTTTAGGATTAATCGAAACCAGGCTGCGGATTTACGATGCTGCTACTTCGGAAACTCACATAAGTGGTAAGGGTGATCTGTCATAATATCTGAATTCATTCTTTCTGCCCTGGGGAAGTGGTAATTCAATGCAAAAAGCCAAGCAAGATTCCGACCTCAGTCGGGTTGTAGTGTTCAATAAAGAAAGTTTTGAGACCTGTAGGAAGCGAAGAATCGTGATGTAAAGTATTAATTACGCGTTGGAATTTCCAGCTCCCGGACCTCATACCATTTGGCAGGTCCTGAACGTGGAAAACAAGCTTGTATGCATGGTCCACGCAAGTCAGACTACAGCAAACAGGCTCCGTTCCTGGTTTTATGATCATCTTACGGATGTGTGGACAGAAGGCCATGAAACCTCCTACGGTTTATATAGCAAGAGTATATGTTTACCCGTTCGGATGCTGGCTTCTTCATTCAGTCTTTTACCCGCAAAGACTGCAACTCGACAGCTCGTAGAATGAAGCGTCTTGATTTTGTGATCATCTACAGTTTTCAGTCAGTTTTTGAAATGAAGTGGTAACTGTTGTTAAATCTTTCTATTCGGCCATCATTAAAAATGGTCAGCTAGGGTATTAAAACTAAAAAATAGAAGGGGGCGGGGGCTTGGTGAAACGAAACGGGGGAATCTCACCCGCGCAGCCATCATCGATACGAAAACCGTTGGCGTTATACACTAGAGTTTTCCCTCAAAAAAACATGATCTAATACGAAATTAATCCACAGTTATTAAAATTTCTAACTCGGATTGACTAGGATTTCCTGGCCTATCGTCGCATTCAGGTAATGTTCGTTGGCGAGCAAATATCATGAAGTGTCGAGAGACATCTTTTTGATATGAAGCGAGATAACGAAAGCGAAAACAGAAAAACCAAAATAAAACTTCGAAAAGCCGTTACACGTTGCCAGGTTTTCGCAGATCTCGTCATTTTCCATTTCGATTTTCGAAAAGATCTTCTCGAGAGGCGAGTGACTGTTTTTTCTTTGCCCGCATTCGTATCTTTCGTCTCTGTTCCTGAAATGGATTGGCCTGCAAGAATTGTGATCGAGAAGAGTGGAAAGTCGTACCTCAAGTTGTTTGAGCCTGGCTCTGATTACACGCTGCAAATTCTCCAAGAACATTGGGAAATGAGTTCGGAAGATCAGATTGTTGTTCGCGGTGAAGGAGAAGATGGAGATGCCATCGTTTGTCGCAAAAGTTGTATTCTCCGGATCAGCGGATATTTCCGAACTTTCGTGGGACGCTGGAACAACAACAACGCAGACTGGACTTCTGAAATCAAGCTTGAGAATATTCCACTTGGCGTGTTCAAAAAGTAAGAATCTATTATTATTGTCATGCCTCAGTACCAGTACTCAAAATCATTTTTTTGTTCATTTTTCAAGTTTGATGGAGCTTGCTTCGACTGGACTTCTGGCAATTGGTGACCACACCGACCTTTCGACTCTCATTTGTGCTGCGAACTTTCTCGAAATGGCAGAGCTTTCCAGTCGGTTTTCTGATTTGATTGGAGATGAAATGAAACTCTGCAACAGTTCGGTGATTTTATGGTCTTATATGACGCCAGAAGAGTATCACGGGCACGTTGGCTTGAGTAAGGAAGCGTCTTCGTTCGTCAAGGCTAAATTTGAGTACATACTCGCGAGATGCCCTGAGCAGATCATGGAAATGTCTGGAAATTAGGTAATTGTTGGCAGTCCGGGTAAAACTGTATGAAATTCCAGGACGTTTTTCAGTGGTTGGATATCATTTCGGATTCCGCTCTCTTCGTTGTCTCCGAAGATTTGCTTTTTCGCACTCTCTGTCGCTGGGTTTCTCTCGATCCTTCGAAAAGTTCCGAGGACTTTGCAGGCGCTGTCAAGCATATTCGCGGTGGCTGTCTTTCAGAAAATATTATAAAAGAGTTTCGGTTTGACCCTTCAACACCATCTGTTATTCGCATGTTTGTTGATTCTATCGACGATTCAGCGGAATCCCAACCAAGTACAGTATACACATGCTGTTAGCAGGTAGCTTGCTCAGAACGTTGTTATTCATAGGAACGATTGAGGTGGCTGCATTCTTACCTATGAATGGAAAAGCAGGGATTTTTTGTTTTGACCCATTCGCTCGGTCTGCAGGATCAGTGTCATTACCCAACAAATTCGACGCGCGAGATGATTCCTGCCAAACAGGCTTCGTTATGTCTGCCTCGAATACGATTTATATGCTTCGAGATGATTTCCTGTGTGCAGTTGATCCGGTCACCGATACATGGGCTCAGAAGGTAGCAGACATCCCGCACGGCTATTCTTTTGAACGACTCGACTTCTATACCGGTAAGGTTTCTTTCGTAATATTCTTTTTGTTTGCTTGTGGATTTCGGGCAAGTGGTGCAAAAACAAATGGTCATTGTCACTTGCCATGTTGCGTAACACCACCTACTTTGGGGCCGAGTGCTCTGACCCAATGGGTTGGAAAAATATAACCCGCGAAGCGACTCATAGGCCCATAGGTGTTTCCATCTTGATAAGTGGCGTTCTTGGAGAACTGGTGCCTTGTGGGTAATCGCGACTCGGATTTTCATGAAGAAACTGGAGTTCTTAACTCTACAGTAGCTTCCTGCGACAAACCGTTTCCAACTTTCTTTCAAAGCCAGACATACCATCAAAAGAAAACAAAAATTTCGTATTGGCACCAGTTAGACAGTTCACACTTTTAAACAGTACGAGTACACAACCACATAACGTTTTGTTTTTTTTAAAAGAGGAATAACGTCATTGTCAGGCAGGTGTTTTTCGTGGTATCTGAAGCTGAAAATGGATCTACATTATCCGACTATCAATAAGATTTGGAGATGGCGGATGGCACGAAGCTAGAATCAAAAACTTCAAGTCTGTCACCAAAAACGGAGTTGCAACCTTTCATTACCCGCTAAGAGATTTATTCTGGCGCGCCATATGACTTACAATCACCACCTGCTATGAGCTAATTCGTGGGGTACGGTATTTCCGGCCCATGGATTAAAAGCTCTCTGCCCCGACTCAACCCAACTCAAGGCCGCTTTTCAGGATTACCCAAGCCCTGCGCGTGACGATATTTCTCGAATCCCCCTAGCAAGCGAGCTGGGATGTCTGTATCTGTATCATCTATCTGTGCGATGTGTGACCGAATTGTGATCTAGGGGCAGCAGCATATCTCAATGGGTTCATCTATACGACTTTACGGGATCCTTTCCAAATTCTTAGAGCCGGTTGTTGCGACATGAATGCCAACAATGTACAGAAGCTTGACTTGCCAGACTACATTCGTGACCTCTACTATGACGACCGAATAGATTTGCTTATTGGATTCGCCGGAAAACTCCATATATTTTCAAGGAACAGCAATCATCACATCTTCGACCCTAGCGATATCTCATCGGCAAAAGGTTGGTCGGTTGCTCCACCAGTCAGACCATTCTTCAGGTACAACCCAGAAAGTTACTGCATTGGGCCGGATGAATTGTTATACATCTCGGGTAAAAACAAACTCCCATCAGTTATCGGTTTGATTACCTTTATTCTCAGGAGCACTGGAGCCGAAGCTGCGAATTTTCAATGCAGCTACTTCGGAATTTCGCCTAAGTGGTAAGTTGAAGCCAAATGTGTTTGCAGTTCCGCTAACAGTCAAGTTGATTCGTGCGGTAAAGCGAGCTTGAAAACTTGTATAGAATTCCGCCCCCGCCCCTCATTCGATCTGGAGCGTCCTGAACGTGGAGAACAAGATCGTGTGCATGTGCATGGTCTCCGCGAGTGAAACAACTGACCTTTGTTCATGGTTTTATGATCATCTCTCGGATTTGTGGGCAGAAGGCCATGAAACCTCCTGCGACATACAGAAAAAGAGTATTGGAAAATGTTTGCCAGTTCGGTTGCTGGCTTCTTCGTTCAATCTTGTACCGCAAAAAACTGCTGCACGACCGCTCGAAGACTGATGAAGCATCTTGATTTTTCTGGCACTTTACAGTAATCTATCTTTTTACGCACATGGAATATAATGTGTGTTTTTCAGTTCAAACCTCATTTAACAACGGTCGGAATTCGCTTTCGTCTTCTGGATCTTGATGTGAATTAGTTTTATAATATTTATTGGGTCCCAAAAGTCCCTGTTTCATTATAGGCGTCCCTATCACACCCCTATTTCATTATAGGCGTCCCTTCTTAATAATTAATTCTAGAAGTCCCGAAACGCTGGGATAACTACAGGCTTCCTTTTTTCTCTACAAAACATATTTTGTTTATGAATCTCCCTTTATCTAACGCAAATATTTGAATTACTTGCAATAATTCATCCTGTGAACTACTACCTACCCAACATGTCACAAGGACCATAACTTTGCTGATATCCCATGGTGGTTTACAGAGAAGTCAAATTCCTCTGTGTTCAAAAACCTAGTGGTCAAACTAAAATGATTATTTCGGTAAGAGATTGTGTTGTTGAAGCGAAGAATCGCCTCCATCTTGGTGAGATTTTGCAAGAGTCCGTGAGACCAGCTCTTAGTTGGATTGGTTAGAAGCACTTTAAAGTAACATATAGAAACGGGACATCCATACTTAATCGAAAGGTTCGGGACGTCTCTAATTAATTTTATACTAGGGACGCCAGTGGTAGAACAGGGACCTCAACAGCGACGCCTATAGTGAAACATGGACTTTGGGGACGCCTTTAGTGATTTCCATATTTATTTTGAATGATTACAGACGAAGGCGTTCACAACCTCTGTGCTGAATGAATGAAGGTTGTGAACGGTTCATTATTAAACGTTTTATGGAATCTGAATCTGGGCTTTCTAACAGTAGTGCTCTCGTCGCTATAAGCAGTCCGATGAGCCCAGCACAAACGAATTCTATGATTTTGTATTTCCAACTTTTTGTTCCGGATAGCCCCATCAGAGTAACAAACCGACAAACGCCACCGGAAGTTGGGACAATGGCTTGAGCGCGTTCTTAGCTCAATTCGCGCTATCGCTGATAGCGAACTCGTTCAAGAATTTCTCAGCAATGACACTCCTAATTGACAATTCTGAATACGTAACTATGGCAGCCCATTTGGGCCAAAATGAAAACAACTAGGAGAACTAGGAAGACTTTAAAAAGTCAGACTACTTCGTTCTTTGACGACTACCGTGATCCAATAAAATTACAAAGACTTCGAAGAAGACAGAGGCTTTGACAAGGACAACCAGGGGGACATGAAAAGTCCCGACTACTTTGTTGTTTGACGACTACTATGAACCAATAAAACTACAAAAACTTCAACGATTGATGAAACTTGGACCATATACCTCTAAAAAGACTCTCAATACTTTTGTGTTTGATCAGTGATCAAAATCACGATACCAGACGAATTCGAGAACTTCAGGTGTTTCATGTACGAACCATTCGTTTAGGCGCGGGCTATCTTCAGCTTGCTTGAGTTTGCAATACCGAAGCACACGATTGAAGTGCCTCAAGTCGTCGAAGGGTCGAAGCTGTTTAGCTTAATTTGGTTGTTAGACCTGCAGTAATTGGAAGATCCTGATGATTCATATTTGTTTGGGCTGTCCTGGTTCGTGGTGGCCGTTGAACCTTGAGCACCGAAATAACTGGACTTCTCGAAGTTCATATGGTTCGTATACCCTGTGCATAGGTAGTCATCAAAGTCTTTGTAGTCTTATTGGTTCATGGTAGTCGTCAAACAACAGAGTTGTCGGACTTTTCGAAGTCCTCCTAGTTCTCCTAGTCGTTTTCATTTTGGCCCAATGGGCTCCCATAGAGGAGGCTGTGGTTAAGATGGGCACGGAGGAGGAACGACAGCAGAGGGCGACACCAGTTAGACTGGTGTTGACTCACCACTTCCGCTTTTGGTAGTGTACAAGAAGATCGGCAGTTCAATAGTCACCGAATAGTCACCGAACCCAGAAAAGACGGTCATCAATGTCTTTCCGAACCAAACGGACTTGAAAGTGTTTATTAGGAATGATAGGGCACACAAACAAAGAAGAGCTCTCTCACTGGAAATATTCACGCAATCTCATTTCCAGCTGCCTACACAAGACCGTAAAAGCTTGATTGCGGAATCCGATGATGTGATAATTCGTACATGTGTTATTGCCATACCCACCCGGCTTTTCAGTCACCTTTATTACTCATTTGATTTATTTTTTACATTTTAGTTCGACCTGCTACGAAAATAAGGTTGATGGATGGGCTTGTTCTTACTCGGATAATCCGTTTCCCAAGGTCAGTAGAACCCCTTCATCAACCAACTCATACACTACGCATGTTAGATGCCCTGTCAGCCAGAATTTCTAAATTTCACATATAAACCGGCTTACATCTGTACATCCAGCACTGTAACTTTCCACATTCATCAGGAATGTGAGATTTCATCCAAATAAAATCCGAAGATGCAAGAGTAATGGGCTTCCTAAAAAGTTTGCCCGGAATTTCGTCTGTGCTCTTAGAACCTGATCTCGGTTGTTTGCCGTTGAATCGGGCACCAAATGGATTTAGCAGAACGAGAGTTCGTCGTTGTTTTTAAAACGGGAAATACATAAGTACATCGCGATCTTGGTTGTTGGTATCGATGATTCAGCAGCCACATTGATATCACTGAGCATTCGCAGAAATGGTCACAAATTATATCAATCCGACCCAATAAATGGCTTCAAAGCTACTTGCGATTAAGGCCGGAACGTGGGTAAAACTTAAAATTCGAGAAACGTAGAGAACGGATTGACCTTTTCGATTGTGATACATGTATTCCTGATCTTGATCCCCGTTGACCAATTGTGCATAAAACATCACCGAATTTGGAGAAAGAACTGATGCCGTGAACAATACCAACCTCGTACATCTTATCATGTATTGTGTATCCTTGGCAAATATTACGAACTTTCGCTGTTTGGTGAGAAAAGCAAAATAAAGCTGCATCTCGTTCGTGGTCATTACTTAGTTTCACGGGCGAAACAAGGAAACTTCTCAACAGATCCTGCGCGAACTAAGCTAGATGATCTTTATCGGTAGACCGTCTGCATCAAGGGTCCAATGAGGTTTGAGGATATTCAATGTGGAATTCTGCTCATACGCTTAACCTGAACATTGCTCGTGTTGAAGAAAGGATGTTAGATGGATCCGAATTGGCGATTGCAAGCAACATCTGGGTTGGCATTGAATCCCACAGGTCTCGCTTTGCAGATATTCACTTGGCAATGGAAATGTACGTCTGGACCAAGAAAGCCGAAGGCAGCTACTTGGATGGTGAATGGTGTGCCTGTAGAGACGAGGACAATTTCCGGAAGATAGTGTGCAAGACAGCTAGAGAACGGGGGATTAGAAAAGTTGCTCAAAAAATGTCTGCTTGAATGACTCACCCTCTCGTGTCATAGATTGAAAATCTGTTCGTATCGAGTGGGTCGGGAGAACCAGTTGCCCAACAGTTGTCAACGAATATCTCCCAGTTCTTCTTGTCTTAGTCGAAAATGTCGAAGGTCAAAGTATGCACTTGCGTCACCATGTGGAAGATCAGGAAGCTTTCCATGACGCTGGTGCTTGCGCTGAGTCTGTAATTTCCAATTTTGTCAGTTTGGCATATCTCAAACTTATTCTCAACTATATATTTTTTCGCTGTCCAAGTTTCCCAAATTTAATGGGTAGAGAGGTACATTCCTGTACTGGTCTCTGACACACCGTAGCTTTTGCGAGCACCGGAGGCGAGAGTTTCATAACAAGTGGCACGACATAAGCCAGCTAAATTTGATGACCAGTCGTTTGGAGGCTGATTTGATATTTTTTGAATGCTTATTGATCTTACTACGTCGGTAAAACTAGTAAACTACCGTATATACATTTGCAGTGTTGCACTAACATGCGTGTATATCTATGCAGTGTGTGTATACACTACTCTGTAGATGTACCAAAATTTAAAGTGTTTAACCTTTTGATAACTTGGTTGTTTGTTGGTAGCTATCTGGAAGTAGTTTCCATACTAACACCATACCATACCGCGATATCCCTCTTCGGCGGTGAAGCCCACGAGGAAAATCAATAATTATGCCAACAACTGAACAGCTTGATTCACTACCGCCGATGCTTCTCGGATGTTTGCATCCATTGACTAATTTCATTCTGCCATCACCAGCTTACCATTATCTTACCCAGAAACTCAACAATGGATTGGGATAATGACGAAACAAAAACATTTACCCCGGAAGTAGTGACCATTACCTGCTCGGGAACAGAGGAAACTCTTACGGCAGAGAAAAGGTTACTGACTGAGCACAGCACGTTTTTCGAATCTCTCTTCTTTTCTCCTTTGCATACGAACCCAAAGGCTGCTACATTGCATGATGTTTCGCTGGATGGATTGAAAAGGTATGTTGATTGAGAAGTACTGCAGACATGTCAACTGCACAGTCACTAAATATTGTGGGTTTTACAAAGGGTTATTGGATTCATGCTGAATTCGGCAATCGATTTAGATGGTAGCAATGTAATAGAGTTGCTCACATTATCTCGCTACCTGGGAGTCAGCAGTCTTTATGAGAAATGCGAGGATTTTTTGCTTGAGACAACCAGTGTAGAAGATTATGTCCCATTGTATATGTATGTGGAAGGCATACAGGCAGTCGAGCTTGCGGCGAAAGTGTGGTCACGAATCCTACAATTTGGCAATGAGATATGCTCGAAAAGATTACACCTTGAGCTAAGTGGAGAACAGGTGGGTGGTTTTCATAAAATTTTCGGTCAGAGTAATAAGAAGTTGACTTGACAGATGGTCAGGTTGATTGGATCTGATGATTTAGTTATTGAAAATGAGGAAACGTGCTGGTATGCTGCAAGGGATTGGTATATTCAGAAGCCATTTGAGCGAGATGCAGCGTTCAACCAAATTCTGGACTGCGTACGATTCCCTTTGATCAAGGTACTGAATAGCCGGTGAATCCCCATTTTACAATTTGGATGATCTTGTTTCAGGAGTCTGTCTTGAAAAGCATTGTAAAAGGCATCCGGAAAAATCAATATATGTCCACATGTGTGCAGCCATTTATTCAGGCAGCGTATTCTCTGCAGAAGCAGCCAGGCAGAAAGTTTGAGCTGGATCATGACAAATACAGACTGAGAAAATGCGGTGAAATCGATAATATACGTACTTTCATGGATCTTGAAGTAACAAGTGATATGTTCAGGATTTGTGGATGGCTGCATTTTCTTTACTGAGACTCCACTCGCAGCTTTGAAACGGAATAAAGCACAAGCCACCTCGAATTCCGAGACACCATTGCGGATTGCTATTGTTGACCCATCGAGCGATCACATCAGATGGCTAAATAAAGTTCCGGATATGTTGAACCCAAACGACACATGTTGTTCAAAATCTGGTAAATTTTACGTAACTGAGCAATGGCAAGACCGAGTAATGAAATATTGCCATGTCAACGATTCATGGACCATCGCCTTCAAAGCGGGAATGGAGCGTGTTTTTGTTGGTAAATATCGTCCCTCACCAAGATCAAGTAGAGTAAATCATAAGAGGCTCTTCGAAGTCGAGTTACTTTTTTAGCTGGTGTGCGAGAATAACAAGAGGGATTGCTTATATCACTCTTATATCGAGGTTTAAAGGCGAGAAAATAGAATCCAATCCAATCCTTATTTAGAGCACTATTCACCCATAGATTCAAAAACAAACCCTAAGCTGTTCATGTGGATGTCGCAGCGAGGGAGAGAGAGGAAAGCGGGTTAACTCGAATAGCACAGCTGCATTATCGGTAGGAGTGTCGTTTGGACATGCGGGCGGACATGAAGACGGGTCCATCACACTATTTGAACACGATAGAGGCGGGCTACCTCACCCGCTTATATGTTCCGAGCTATACAATAACTTTTAGCATGTCAGGAAGAGCTCGCTTTGTACGAAATGCCAGCTTAACCAAAAAGCGAAGCTAAACTATTAGTTTCCATCCAGCATCCTTAAGTACGAGTTCAGCCAGTTTCACTTGAATGGAAATCTTTAATTTAACGGTCACAAAAGTTCCGATCTGCCTTTGTTCTTGAAATCCGCCACGGGCAAACCTTTCACGAGGCGTAACATTCATAAAAAAATTAAAAAGCAGTAACTCTCGTGGTGATAGTTGATCTTTTGACAGGAATGAGCCTGACTGGAGAAAGTTTGTACGTGCTTCGTGTTTCAAGTCTGCTAAGCTATGAGGATCAAGAACTGTGCTGCTTCGAGCAGTTTGAGAGTGAATATGTCGAAACGGCGACTTTCAGTTTGCCGTTCTCAGTTTTACCGTGGACCTGCATCGTCACTCAAGGGAGCCATTTGTTTGCATTCAACTGTTCGAAGTTGTATGAGCTCTCACAAAGCGCCTCGATGCTGATTTACCGTTTCGACATAGAGTCTGCTAGTTGGTTGCGGATGTCGGACTGCCATGTATCGAGTTCAGCTCGGCAAATCTGTGCTCACACAGATGGATTGATTTATTTCATTGGTAAGAACCTTCTTGTACTGTGTTAAAACCCTGCCTCGACAAAATTGTAAAGGTTCCGCGAAATATCTGAATAATGGAATATCGGATTGTCGGGAGGTGATATACTCTTATAATCCGGCAGAGGATGCGATCACTCTCGTGACAAGTAAGGGCACGAATTCACGCTGTCTGTGTGACCTGTAGCCCCGTGATCAGACCGCGCAGACAAATCACTGGGGCATGGAACTTTATCAGTCTAACACAGTTGGTGAAACTCCATCACGAATGTTCACAACATCGATTTGGGCAGTATTTCTGCGCGGTCTGTTTGCGGGAGTACAGTACTGTACAGTAGAGTACAGTACAGTACTGTATTCTTGTTCTGACATGCTGATGACACTGTGTATCATTATGGATCTCGACTCATCAACTTAGTTTTACGTAGAGATCAGATTTCCACTTCGTCCGATAAGTATGACATCATGGCAACAGAAGCTGGTGGTGAGAAGCTACACACCGTTCAGTTTGTTGGATAAGAACATTCCACCGACAAGCTCTTCTCTACATTGGTAAGTTACTGTACATATTTACCCTTCACAATTCCCCAAAAAAGCTGTAAAATATTGGTATGGGTTTGTCCACCACGTTTGTCATCTTGATTAGCGTTTGAGTCACAGAAAACGTACGGAATCTCTTTTCATACTTGTAGTCACTGCGAACATCATGTGAGACCTGATGACTGCAAGGTCTGTTCTCCGACTGAAGTCAGCTTTTTCGATCCAAAAACTGCTGCGTGGCTCCCGATGACAAAAACAGTGCCACATATGTATGGGAGAGGGGTGACCATCAGAATACGAAAATGTGAGTAACACACTAACGCTGGGTCGAACTAGCCTGCAATGTGTAATTTACAGCCGTTTTGTTGGACATGCCAGCTGAAGTAAATCATGCCAAATTTGGAAGCACCCTTAAAACGGCTGATCAGTTTAGTCTGAGAAGAATATTCAGCGGAAGATGGGATGCCCGTCTAGCACCATCAATCATGAACAAATTTCGTAATTCTTTTGGCAAGAAGAGCAGGGCCAGTTAACGGTTATTCAGTGTGGTGGTGTTCTTTTATCAGCGAGTAGCCAAAGCAACTGATTTTTGCACCAGCTCACCTAACCTTGAGAACTACATTAAACAAATAGAAGGACTGTAACAAGAGTTCTGTCGTGCACTGGGCCGCAGCCCGCACAGTTCACTGCTTTACTGATTCTATCGTTTCTGCCTCCTGATGGTTAAAGTACGCCTTCACGTTTGACCGATTTTATAGAAAAATTAGACCAGAATCCGATATTTCCGATCTTGTCTGCCTGACGTTTGACGATCACACCTTTACACCTCTGTCTAGATTGAAAATGGTTTCGGTTCTCTGAGCACAACAAACCGGCAGAGGTAGAAATCAACGTGGTGAAAAACAACAAACAGCTCCAACCGATTCGGTGGTCAAGAACCAATCAGGAATCAAGCCTTCATAAATCAGCCAATTCAAACGCGAGATGAAACAATGAAAAAATCCGAGTTTTATTCAAGTTCTATAGCCACAGTTCATCATCTGACTTCATTCAAACATCGATACAATCGCTAAACCAAAAGTTCAGTCAGTACCAAATCTGCCATAATTCAGAATCCCCATACCCAAAGTGACTTGGCCGCCCACAATCATCGCATATTCCGCGTAAAGAATCGACTTTCCGACGTAACCAATTCAACAGCCTGCAAAGATATGCATACAATCAGGAATTAATTTGGGTCCAAAATGAATATCGAAATCAATTAGGAGTAGGAGGACTTCGACCAGTTCGATGGTGTAGGTCTCAAATTCAAACTAACTGAAATCTTCCACGCATGTGGACTCAGGCACATAATCATATTATGGGCACGACCGACAAATGAGCAAACGGCCGATTTATCTGGGATATTCTGGAATAAGTGCTCCTACACAAAACCAGCTTACCTTGTTCGGCTTTGCATCAGAAAAGAACCTGAAACACGACGAAGGTCACAAACTGCTAGTCACAATCCTCCGCTAGAAATACCTTGCGGTGGAATATCCACACGCTCAGCCGGCATGGCAGCCACAAATTCCCCATGTCTGGCTCTAAAAAACCCGAAATACCATGACTGAATGCATTTTCGAACACACTTCAAACACTGGATTGAACGTTAGGGTCGAGAAACTCACGTGGTATGGCTCACGCGGCCACATACCAAACCTGCAATAAGAGCTTGACTGAGTTACCGCACGGACAGAACAAACTCGATACTGACACGCGGCGGATTCTTCAGATTTGTACTCGTTGTAGACCCTTATCTGCAAACACAGCAGCTTTGATATACGAACAAATAACTGTTTCTGTTTGTTACGCCCTCACCGAACATATTGCGGCGAATTGGTGATGCAGCTTTGGAAATCCTTCGCGATGATAGTCGTCCCTGGCTGAAAGGGCTTGTCTACTGTCCTGAAACTGGATTTGGCTAGACAAAAAGACCATTAAAGAGGGGACAAGGAATTGGATATGAGATCGTACTAGACGTCTTTAAAATTAGTTTCCTTCCAGTCCTGTTCCTTGCGGTACCCGGCGTGCACTATTGTCCTTCCTTTTTTCAATTCTTGAAACACGAGAACCTAAAAACGAAAGCCGGTCAAACAGGAAGCAGAAAGATGCTCTGCCGACATGTGTTTTCTTGCGTTACTTGTTCTTGCTTCAGAAAGCTAACGATTTTCTTAAAAACACGGTTATTTTGGGGCTACACAGAATCTCCAAAGTGTAAAGTAAAGCTCTGTAGCGAACCCCCTACGCACCCCTTCTACTGCAGACAACCGAGGACAATCCTGTTTCATATTTACTGACCTTTTTTTCAGTTACACTTTTGTACTTTTGTACTTTTGTACGTGGAGCAAAACACGCCTTAACACAACTGATGTCACCCCATTGAAAGTTGTCTCTCAGGTGATCTCGGTGAATCTGACATTCAGCCAAGTTCGACAGAATCTGCGGGATTTCGATCGTCAGGAAAGTATCACGTCTACGGCTTGAGCCACAGAGCCTATGGTACTAGGTTGTCTACCAGTTCACAATCGTACCCCTCTTCGCTGGTTGTCTCCACCCTGGTATTTTATGCAGAGACGATGTATTCCAAATAATCAAGAGTGTGGTAGAATCAGGGAACAAACGAACCCGATCGCATGCTGGCTGACAGCAGGCGAATAACCTTACGCTTTGTTCATGTGGCTCTAAGTGACTGCCATAATCGGGACGTCATGGTTTTGCCTGGTGCGCATAACGCCAGTTCATTCCCGATGTTTCACCCACAGAGATTTCACCCCCGTCATTCCACCCTTCCGACATTTCATCCCGCCCATCTTTTCGTACCTGTCTAATTTCATATCCCCGACTTCACACTTTCCCGACTATTCGTAACCCCGCTTTTTCATTTCCTGAGTAATCGCGCCACCCGACATTTCGGTTTCATGAAATATCATATTCTTCACATGGCAGATGGCGTGATAGGAATCAAGCCTAAGACTGAAAAAGATTCATGTGAGCCATGAGCAGGATGCTTGGTAAGAACAAGTCAATAAACCTCCTGGTGAAACGGCTTCTAAGGTGCATGCTACCTTGACATTATAAACAGCCTATGAACAGTCAGTAGAGTTCAGTATCGTTTGAGCAAATAGTTTGGTCAAGAACCGATCTTGGATAAAGTTGTGAGATTTTTTCCAAGCCAACATGCCAACACGAAGAAAAATTGCAGTACGTGCCACTTTCATGTACAACTTGCATTCAACGAAGAATCGAGTCCAGACTGTGCAGCTGGCGGTTCGGCTTTTCCAGGCTAGAAATGCCGAACCGCTAGCTGCAAAGGAACGATCAAGAAAGAGAACAATCCCGAAAAAAAGTACTACGTACCAAGACCCCCTTCCGTATTAAATGGGAGCAGGCGCTCTGAAGGTCATAAAAGAGAATAATCCAGTCAAGAGGAAATCTTAGCGTTCTTGGCCGCTATATCTTGCAGTGTGTGCGTAAATGAATCTTAATTCAAATGTTTTCTCTGTTATTTGATTCTCTAAACTTCTATCCTCGCTAGTTCCCTTAGTCAATGAAATGTCGGCGGGGTGATACTGTATTGTCAAGACACGAAATGTCAATATGATGATTCACCGGGCTGTCTGATATGTCCGCGTATAAAATGTCGACCAACGTGAAATGACGGGATATTAATTGTTGCGGTTTGAAATATCAGGGAGCGATATGTCGGTATGAGGTTCGAGTGAGGGTGAAACGTGTGGGGGTGAAGTGACGGTGTGCCGTGCTGGTGGTTGCTTATGATACAAAAAAGAAATTGATGCAACTCAGCCAGAAAATTGCACGCTTTGAGTCACAAAATCAATCAATAAAAACTACTGCTGCTACTGTCACGATAAACTGGTAGGGTAAGGTCGTAATGGTTGGCAAGCTCACTTTGTTCTCATGTCCGAAAGAGCAAAAAATATCGACACGTTTTCTTAATGAACAAAAACTAGTTGACACCTTTTTAGCAAACGAGGTTGGCCACAGTATTTTCAATAGGATGGTCTGATCATGGCCAAGAAAAAAAGTTGGCTACCGCGGAACAGGGATGTTTGAAGTCGACTTAAGCTTGTTCAAAATTCAGGAGCGCTGTCTTACGATGTGGTGGCGTTTTATGTCGTTCAGTACCAAGCATGACTTCTCTTCCAAATCCATTGCTCCTGAAAAATGAAATTATCAGCTAACAGCGATTGAACTGTTAAATCACGATCTTTTGACATTCTCTGTGTCGGCCACAAAAGATCAAATTAAAAAACTTTCTGGGAGTTTTAGTCCAACCCCCGCGAGGGGGGGGGGGGAGGATTTACAATCGGAGCTCATACAGTGAGCCAGAATGTGGAAACTTAAAAAAGTTTTGAATAGTTCATCCCATTGGCCTATCTCCGTCGGCCCCAACATAAAAGCCACGCCTCCTAAGTACAATTTGTGGTCACAGCAGCCAAAGTTTTAAAAGTTTTATCCCAATCCCCCAATCCCTCAACCTTCACCACTCGCCTCACCTGAGCGGATGAATGTCCTTCTTTTCTGTTGCCATTTGTTCTGGTTCTAGTCCAGTGCATATTTTCGTTTTTGCATATCCCTGCTCTCAACGGGCTCGTGTCAAGGCTGTAGAAATTTCTACAGCTCCTTCTACAGCTTCTACAGCTACTATTTCTACAGCCTTGGCTCGTGTTTGATATCTTCTGTTAGTTGATTGTTATTCTGTGCCCAGATCTGGAAAGTGGGATTGCAGATTTTTACGGGCATACTCCAGTAGATCATAATGCAAAATCCAGAAACCCGGTGAAGTTTTTCGTTTACGCTCTATACGAACATTTCAAAACTTGATTCCTTGGCGGTCCACTCCTCATTGAAAGTTTCTTGTAGATGGATCGTAAAAAAACAGCATACGATATGATCAAACCCAGATAAGTGGGAAAAAAACAATCGACATCAAGATTTCTAAAAAGATTTTAGATTTGCGAAACACTGAAGGTCACCAACAGAAATTTTGGTGTAAACGGCTGAAAATAACATTATTCTAAAACTGTATGGATTCGAAAATTTTAAATTGTAAATGAAAAGTGAGTAATTTTTGTCCCCCCCCCCCCCCCCCCCAAGGGGGGGGACCTATATCCTCTGGGCCCTAACCGACCCCAATTGCTAAAAAAGAATAAAAGAATAAAAGAATAAAGGTATAAGATTGCGCAATAGTGTAGTTACTATATTACTACTGATATAGTTACTTCTATAGTAATATTATTAATAATAAATAATTAATAATAAATAATTCATAATCAATAATTGTTAATAATAATAATTATTGATTGTTATTAAAATCATTGTTTAATAGTATAACATACTGTACTATACTATGCCCTAACCGACCCCAATTGCTAAAAAAGAATAAAAGAATAAAACTTTAAACAATAAGATTGCGCAATAGTGTAGTTACTATATTACTACTGATATAGTAACTACTATTGTATACTATATCACTATTCAAGAATATTATTAATGATTAATGATGAATAAATGATAATTCATAATTAATATTAATTAGAAATAATAATAATAATTAATAATCATTAATTAAATAATTGTTTAATGGTATAACATACTATACTATACCGGGCCCTACCGACCCCCATTGCTAAAAAAGAATGAAAGAACAAAAGAATAAAGGTATAAGATTGCGCAATATTTGAGTTACTATATTACTACTGTAGTAATATAGTAACTACTTTAGTTCTCATTATTACTAATGATAATTGACTGTACTATACTATGCCCTAACCGACTCTGATGGCTAAAAGAGAATAAAAGAATAAAAGAATAAAACTATAAGATTGCGCAATAGTGTAGGTACTATATTACTACTGATATAGTAACTACTACAGCATACTATATTACTATTCAAAAATATTATTAATGAATAATAATCAATGAATAATAATTGATAATTTATGATAAATAATCAATCATAACAATAATTAATAATAATTATTTAAATAATTGTTTAATACTATAACATTCTATACTGTACCTTAACCGACCTTGATTGCTGAAAAAGAATAAAAGAATAAAACTATAAAACTATAAAATTGCGCAATAGTATAGTACACTTTATGATAGTGTAGTGTACTATATAATACTGTGCCCTAACCGACTCTGATGGCTAAAAAAGAATAAGAGAATAAAACTATAACCTTGCGCAATAGTATAGTTCACTGTGGTGTACTATACAATACCCTTACTGACCCTCTTCGGCTAAAACAATAAAACAATAACACTATATAACACTATCATTCTATAAAATTCTGTTTTAAAAATGTTCACATGCAAATTCCCCGGGGAAAAAATTAGGATCAAAAAGAATCTTTAATGATGATCGAGCAAAAGTAATTTGGGGGGGGGGGACCAAATGCCCGTCCGCCCCAGCGGTCGGGCATATCGGAAGAAGTGGGCCACCACACTTTTTGCGGATCTTGTTAAAGGTTTGGTAGTTGCATGGCTGTGAAATGATCTGTTCTGATATTTTCATACAAAATCAAACACAAAATGGTTTCATCAAAGTTTACGGGTTCTGGTTCTAAGGTTAACTCGTTCAAAACCAATTCAAAAACGCTAGGGTAAATACAATCATTATTACTCCTAATTATTGAATACACATTCATTACCCTACCGGAAATTCGCGATCACAGTGAGCGAGTGTAACCGTTTTTCTGAACTCCCCGTTTTCTTGAACCCGGAGTTCACAAACCCCGTTTTTGTGAACCGTTCAAGGTTCATAAACCCCGTTTTCTTGAACCTAACCGTTTTTCTGAACCGGTTCACAAAACCCGTTTTCTTGAACCCTCCACCGCTTATGGTTTTTGTCACTTGCAAATTAGAGAGAATAGCTCATTCCACGATGAAGCTTTTTCCGAACGGCTTCGTCTCAGAAGCTGTATTGCAGTAAAAGCCGAAGGCTAATAGTGTAATACGGTTCATTCCCGATCTGCGGTCCATCTGCGAGAAATTATTGGTAAGCACGACGCTGAAGTGCATAATAGTCCAGTAGAAAGGCGGGCGTACATGTCCAACTTTGCTAACTAGAGCAAGAGCAGGGCTGCGGTCTGTTTATGCGATAAGGTCTCAACGTCTGTAAGACATCGATCGTAGAGAGAAATGCATGGTCAAAACTCTCAGTGCACGAAGTGTACAAGGAGATCGCAGCCCTGTTAGTCCCATGCGCTTGCCTCAGATTAATCGTCGGGTCGCGCAAACACTGCAGAGACAGAAAAATAGGTGTAACCAGAATTGGACAGACACCCAACATTCTTCAGAAGATGGCGCTGTTGGTGGTGAAATGCTCTAAACCATGGCTGATATTGATGAGAAGCTATAGACAGCAACGCAATGCACAATTATTGTCTTTTCACTCGGTCGTTCTCGTTGGTTACTTATGTTTGCGACATCTTTAGGTTTATCTCATTACTTCGTCTGTTAGGCAGAGGCTAATGGAGTGATCAAAGGAAAGGTAATTTGTTAACTTCACCTTATTTGATTTAAAATTTGATCAAATGTTTGGAATTTGATCAAAGATGATTTTTTGTGGTACGTGCTGTTTCATGCCGAATTAGACAATGAATGATAAGTAAACAAATATAAATAAAGAAATTATTGAATGAATAAATATAATGTTGATGAGATCTATTGAAGGACATACAATCTGATATTATTACATTAGACCAGAAAAATTCTTTTCGAAGCCGTTCGGTATCAACTCGCCCAGAGTTGCGCTTGGCATTTCTACAGGCAGCTCACGTTCGGGGTAGGGTGCAGTATGTGGAACAAGCAAGAATACTGGTGCACACATTTTGAAACGGCTGACTGAAAAGCTGAAACTGAAACTGAAACTGAGCTGCATATGAACTACGCCTCTAAATTCAAAGTTCAAAAAAATATAAATCTTTTTAATAAGATAAGCTAACGAAGCTTTTTAGTTCATGCCTCAAAGATAAAACAATTTCGTGACAACGCTCTGAAGTAATTGTTAAGACTTGCAAAGAGTGTACCAGGTAGCTGATGTCAACCATTCGCACTCGAGAAACACCATTATGACTCAGGCCACCCTGAAACGCTATTGTCACCTATGTCTCCTCCAAAAAGTTCAAGCCACTTGCGTATGGAACCAGTTGATTGATTTGTCTTACCACATATGAGTCCGGAACGTATCTCACCACGACGCGGACAAGCAGAATCAAGATCGACATCCCTTTCTCATACGGTGTACTAGGATCGCTAGATTCACGGAAACTTCTTTTTGTCCCCCCCCCCCAGGGGGGGGGGACCTTCTATCGCACTTGCAAAAAGTTGGGCGATAGGGCCCGATTTAGCTGTTCAAAAAAGTTCGAGTTGGAAGTTCGAATTGAAAGTTCGAATGACAAAGGGAATGATTGGGTCACGCGCCTCACTCACTCATGCCCTGTAGGCATGTTAATAATCAACGCGCGGAATTAATCAGAAACACCCAAAAGTGAAAAAACAACCGGAAGTGACAAAAACAACCGGAAGTCATAAAAACAACCGGAAGTCATAAAAACTACCGGAAGTGACAAAAACAACCGGAAGTCACAAAAACAACCGGAAGTCACAAAAACAACCGGAAGTCACAAAAACAACCGGAAGTCATAAAAACAATCGGAAGTGACAAAAACAACCGGAAGTCACAAAAACAACCGGAAGTCATAAAAACAACCGGAAGTCATAAAAACAACCGGAAGTCATAAAAACAACCGGAAGTGACAAAAACAACCGGAAGTTATAAAAACAACCGGAAGTCATAAAAACAACCGGAAGTCATAAAAACAACCGGAAGTGTCAAAAACAACCGGAAGTCATAAAAACAACCGGAAGTTATTAAATTACAATTCCTAGTGAGCAAAACGTTTCTGCATAGGGAGACCTGATATTAACGATTTCAAAAAGTATATAATTAATGATGTGAAAATATAACCAAGATGCTCTCTTGCGTGGCCTCACTGCTACATCAATCGAGTCACTAGTTAATAATTAATAAGCGATTTACTGCGTTTTTCCCTAAATGTAATAATATCACCAAAATACACTGTTATAGAACTTCTCTTTCAAACTCGGTCGAATCAATAAATAATTACCAATTAGCGAATAATCTACATTTATGAGACGAGTTCTGAACTGATTCAAAAATCAAAAAAGAAAGTTGAAAGCATAAGCCCGTCGTTTCTGCCGCGTTTCCCGGTGGCTTATTGACTTTGACGGATATTCCGTGTCTGCAATTTTATATAGTAATTTCAATTCTGACGTTAATCATGTCAGCGTCTCGATTTTGATTCAAAGTTTGATCTATGTATCTCGTATGTAGCAGATCCCAAACATCGAATGATCTATCAAATTTTGAAATTTGTAATTTCTGTGAAACTTTTGTCCCCCCCCCCCCCAGGTGAAGGTACTTTTGTGCAACCAACTCAGCTGAATGACTCTAATTTGATGTGATGTAACGAAAATAACGATGCGAACTGCTTCTTATACTCAAAATCATATCAATTTTTTATTTCTTTGAATTTTCAAATTTTTCAAATTTTGGAAACCGTCATTCAACGTGAGCAAAATTTTAATCTCATTGCAGGTTTCGTTTTCTGATATTTCTTGTTTTCATTATTGATTTGTTTTTTCGTTTCTTCTCGGTGTTCATTCTTTTGTCAAATTTTTTACGAGAGAATCTTTGGTGTTACTGTTATCTCTGTTATCTCGCTATAATTTGTTCTTCTGAGTCGAGTTCAAGATTTGCGGCGGGGGGCGACAATCTTCCGGAGCCAGTTGGCGACACCCGACGAAAATCAGATGTGACCTTAGCTGCCGGAAAATGCTTTTCTTGCTGTTACTTATATGGCTCTTTGCGTCATTAGGCGGTGACTATTAGGAACAAAAGTGGTAGATTGCGAAAATCTCACAAACAAAGTTGGTCCCTACCTTCGCGGCCAGTGCAATGTTCAATCTTAGCCAGATACTTACCATAGTCAATTCACAATTAACATGCAGATGGATGAGCTATTTTCTGCATACGTTTCAAACTTTGTATGCTTCATTCATTCTCCACGCCTAGCATGGTCCAGAGAACCACCCCTCACTGTGAGTCGATTTTGGTTGAAATAACTGGCCGTTCAGAACTGAGTGTCTTATCTAAAAAATAATTGGGGGGACATTATGACTGCCCCAAGGCAGTCATAACAAAAAGCCCTAGCTTTTTCGGGTATATTTCCTTTCACCACAATTGATTTCATTTCATATTTGAAAAAATATCACGAGAATGATCCAAACGAAACTGAACGAAACGAAACGAAAAGAGGCGACACGTCTGAACCAAAACAATCTCACGCTCCGTGCCTAGCTACGTGTAAGCTGCAGGCGTGGATTTCACGTCAATCAGGAGCGTAAAGGTGGCTTGAACTTATTGGTGGAGACGTATGGTAGTCTTTAAATTTCAACGGTGAACGGAGCCGTTTTGCGCAGATTGCTGATATGACAGAACCGCCAAAAGAATCGTACACTGGGCTGTTACCTTTCGTGATATGGATCAAGTGTTTCTCAACCTTTTGATTTGTGCGTTCGTAGGGCATGGCAGAATACAATACCTATTCACATTTTGATGAATAGGTATTCATATAAAAATGAATAGGTAGTCACTTTTCAAATGAATATGTATTCACTTTCAAGATGAATATATATTCACTTTTGAAAGTGAATACATATTCATTTGAAAAGTGACTACCTATTCATTTTTAAATGAATAACCTATTCATCAAAATGTGAATACGTATTGTATTCTGCCATGCCCTATGCGTTCGTGTTTTCTAGCTGAATGTTATCGGCCGCTGCCTGATGATAGGAACGATCCTGAACGAGGGTGCAACGTGGGTCTATTTGTTGCAGCAAAGCCTCACGTGACTTAATTAACAAGCTTGATACTGGACGACCAAAAATTTTTGTGGACACCATTCTGCATAGGAGCCATTCCGGCCGCATCATTTCGAGAGCCTAATTTCGTGTTCTGAAATCTTTCTTTTTCTCGAAAACCATCCCGAGCGACTACGCGCTTTGATTGGGATTTTTGCGGCTCAACTACTTTACGAGAACTTTCTCGATTTTCATCAAAGTTGCGTAAGTTACTTTGTCTGAAGGCGAACGCAGCCCTATCTCGCGAAATTTGTTCAGTACAATCAAAGATAACTATTTCCGGCCACCCCTGTATATGCAAAGAGACTTCTGATTCGGTCCATAGGGGTCCAGCGAGAATCAGACATTCTAGTGGGGGGGGGGAGTACTTGATCAGTAGCTCTTAGTCTGGTCTCAAAACAAAACACTAGAGATGCTTGTCAGAACTTATTTTTCCTACTCACTCACAAACTTTTCACTCGCAGAAATGAGTCAGGAAGAGAATTTTGCTTTATAGCTTATCGGCTCAACTTCATAGGCTCCTCACTGCAGCATATCTGTCTGCGTTTTTGGGCGCGCATTTCTCTCAGCTTGTTTCGCCGTTTTCGAAGATTTCGAGATTGGACGTAAAAGATGTCATCGACCGTGGAAAAACGAGCTCATATAGCCAGATGGCTTTTTTTATTGTAATTGATGAGCTCCTTTTTAATTATCAGATAAAATTAGTTTACCGGAAGGACTTTTGACTTGAACAACATTTACAGATTGCTTTGCCTTCTTTCCTCTTTCCTTTTGTTATTTTGAACAGGATCATCTTCCACTTTTAGTTGAAAAATTCCGGATTCCGGAAAACAATTCAATGGCTACCCTATCGTTATGTTGATTTACAGCAGTTATTTCATCGATCAAGAACTCGATTATTCATTATTTTCAACTGGAAGCTTGATTTCCCTCATAAAAGTTTTTGAGAGATTTTAAACCCAAAATCTCTCAAACTCCTCACGAAACCAAACAGAGAGCGACGTAAAGCCTTAAGGACAACAGGGAATAGAATTAGTGGGGTCACAAAAAACAAATATGTGCGCATTCAGCCAATGTGTGATATCAAGTTCGTGTAAGTTCTTGAATTCAGAGCATTGATCTACTAGATCGTAAAAGAAAATTTTGCGCGCAACAACTGGTTGACCCTTGGCGGAAGAAAGAGTGAAAAAACTTCCAACGCGGATTTAAACCTCATAATATGAGCCCATTTTAGTCTTATCAACTTAGTTCTCCTGTTTGGAGTAGTAACTTGATTTTGGCCGTTGGAGAACTTTCAATGACTTGTAGTTCTCCTAAAATCATATCTTAAAAATTTTAAAATGCTTCAACTTGCGAAATAAACGAAGGATCTGATCGGTTATTGGCCAAAACGAAGTGCTATTTATTGCCTTTCTAACGCATTGATGTAATTGAAAATCAGCGCATTTGTTATAGTTTAATTTCTCAGCTGAACTTCAGAAAGTTTATGAATAAATGAACCTTTTTCGAATAGACGCAAAGTCAGTGTGCGGTCCATTTCAACTGGTGTTGCCCTCTGCTGGTCTTTCTGACCGTCTCCGTCCTGACCACCGCACTCACTGGGGAGACAGCTGTTCTAAGAAATTCGATCTCCCCTGGCAGTATCATGAGACTGCGTGTAAGCAATCAGCCGGCAGTGGTCAAGAAGCTTATAGAAGCCACTAGAGGCGCGCTTGCAGTGCTTTG